>CAWUFW010026761.1:0-31045 GCA_963921515.1 Calotriton arnoldi
ACCCAGCATTCCCCCAGGTCTCCCGATAAAAATGGTACCTCACTTGCGTGGGTGGGTGAAGGACCAGAAAGGTTTCCCCAGATGGCCGCCGAGCCCCGGACCAAAAACTCATGGGACCCCCTATGCAAAACCAGGCTGGTTTGTGATATGTAATTTTGATGTCACCTCAATAGCTTTTGGGCCCTTGCCTGTCGCCGGTCTTTGACCCACCCACGCAAGTGAGGTACCATTTTTATCGGGAGACCTGGGGGAACGCGGGGTGGGTGGAAATTTGTGGATCCACGCAGATTCCAGAACTTTCCACCACAGAAATGTGGGGAAAATGTGTTTTTTTGACAATTTTTTAGGTTTGCAAGGGATTCTGGGTAACAGAACCTGGTGGGAGGCAGTCAAGTCACCCCATCCTGGATTCCCCTGGGTGTCTAGTTTTCAAAAATGTATAGGTTTGCTAGGTTTCCCTAGGTGCCGGCAGAGCTAGGATTAAAAAACTACAGCTAGGCACTTTGCCAAAAAGGGTCATTTTTCACTGCGAAATTGAGGTATGTCCACATTGCGTTTTGCGCCGTTTCCTGTCGCGGGCACTAGGCCAACCCACGCAAGTGAGGTACCATTTTTATCGGGAGACCTGGGGGAACGCGGGGTGGATGGAAATTTGTGGATCCACGCAGATTCCAGAACTTTCCACCACAGAAATGTGGGGAAAATGTGGTTTTTTTGACAATTGTTTACGTTTGCAAGGGATTCTGGGTAACAGAACCTGGTGGGAGGCAGTCAAGTCACCCCATCCTGGATTCCCCTGGGTGTCTAGTTTTCAAAAATGTATAGGTTTGCTAGGTTTCCCTAGGTGCCGGCAGAGCTAGGGTTCAAAAACTACAGCTAGGCACTTTGCCAAAAAAGGGTCATTTTTCACTGCAAAATTGAGGCATGTCCACATTGCGTTTTGCGCCGTTTCCTGTCGCGGGCACTAGGCCAACCCACGCAAGTGAGGTACCATTTTTATCGGGAGACCTGGGGGAACGCGGGGTGGGTGGAAATTTGTGGATCCGCGCAGATTCCAGAACTTTCCACCACAGAAATGTGGGGAAAATGTGGTTTTTTTGACAATTGTTTAGGTTTGCAAGGGATTCTGGGTAACAGAACCTGGTGGGAGGCAGTCAAGTCACTCCATCCTGGATTCCCCTGGGTGTCTAGTTTTCAAAAATGTATAGGTTTGCTAGGTTTCCCTAGGTGCCGGCAGAGCTAGGGTTCAAAAACTACAGCTAGGCACTTTGCCAAAAAAGGGTCATTTTTCACTGTGAAATTGAGGTATGTCCACATTGCGTTTGGCGCCGTTTCCTGTCGCGGGCACTAGGCCAACCCACGCAAGTGAGGTACCATTTTTATCGGGAGACCTGGGGGAATGCGGGGTGGGTGGAAATTTGTGGATCCACGCAGATTCCAGAACTTTCCACCACAGAAATGTGGGGAAAATGTGGTTTTTTTGACAATTGTTTAGGTTTGCAAGGGATTCTGGGTAACAGAACCTGGTGGGAGGCAGTCAAGTCACTCCATCCTGGATTCCCCTGGGTGTCTAGTTTTCAAAAATGTATAGGTTTGCTAGGTTTCCCTAGGTGCCGGCAGAGCTAGGGTTCAAAAACTACAGCTAGGCACTTTGCCAAAAAAGGGTCATTTTTCACTGTGAAATTGAGGTATGTCCACATTGCGTTTGGCGCCGTTTCCTGTCGCGGGCACTAGGCCAACCCACGCAAGTGAGGTACCATTTTATCGGGAGACCTGGGGGAATGCGGGGTGGGTGGAAATTTGTGGATCCACGCAGATTCCAGAACTTTCCACCACAGAAATGTGGGGAAAATGTGGTTTTTTTGACAATTTTTAGGTTTGCAAGGGATTCTGGGTAACAGAACCTGGTGGGAGGCAGTCAAGTCACCCCATCCTGGATTCCCCTGGGTGTCTAGTTTTCAAAAATGTATAGGTTTGCTAGGTTTCCCTAGGTGCCGGCAGAGCTAGGGTTCAAAAACTACAGCTAGGCACTTTGCCAAAAAGGGTCATTTTTCACTGCGAAATTGAGGTATGTCCACATTGCGTTTTGCGCCGTTTCCTGTCGCGGGCACTAGGCCAACCCACACAAGTGAGGTACCATTTTTCTCGGAAGACTTTGGGGAACGCGGGGTGGGTGGAAATTTGTGGCTCCACGCAGATTCCAGAACTTTCCAGCACAGAAATGTGGGGAAAATGTGTTTTTTTTGTAAATGTTTTAGGTTTGCAAGGGATTCTGGGTAACAGAACCTGGTGGGAGGCAGTCAAGTCATCCCATCCTGGATTCCTCTGGATGTCTAGTTTTCAAAAATGTATAGGTTTGCTAGGTTTCCCTAGGTGCCGGCAGAGCTATGGTTCAAAAACTACAGCTAGGCACTTTGCCAAAAAAGTGTCATTTTTCACTGCGAAATTGTGGTATGTCCACATTGCGTTTTGCGCCGTTTCCTGCCGCGGGCACTAGGCCGACCCACACAAGTGAGGTACCATTTTTCTCGGAACACTTTGGGGAACGCGGGGTGGGTGGAAATTTGTGGATCCACGCAGATTCCATAACTTTCCACCACAGAAATGTGGGGAAAATGTGTTTTTTTTAACAATTATTTAGGTTTGCAAGGGATTCTGGGTAACAGAACCTGGTGGGAGGCAGTCAAGTCACCCCATCCTGGATTCCCCTGGGTGTCTAGTATTCAAAAATGTATAGGTTTGCTAGGTTTCCCTAGGTGCCGGGAGAGCTAGGGTTAAAAAACTACAGCTAGGCACTTTGCAAAAAAAGGGTAATTTTTCATTGAGAAAATGTGGTGTGTTCACGTTGGGTTTTGAGCCATTTCCTGTTGTGGGCACTATGCCTACCCACACAAGTGAGGTACCATTTTTATCGGGAGACTTAGGGTAATTCATATTGTTAAAGCAACTGTTATTATCTATTGACTTTCGATGCATTTCTGCCTTCCAAATGAAAGACATTGTGTAAAAAGAAGTCATTTTGAAAAATGACCGATAATTCTCATGCTAGTATGATTATTCCCAATTTCAAAAATGTGCAAATATCTACTGTTTCTAAACTCTATAACTTGTTCCCATTTCAGAAATACATAGGTGTCGTTCATACCGATTTTTCCATGTATACATTTTCCCACAATAATTGCTATATACCCGGTACATAATAAAAAGCCATTGCAAATTGCTGCTCAGTTTTTTACTCTGGGTTCGTCGGGTTCTTGGTGAACCTACAAGTCCTATATATCCCCACACCAGTAAGGTCCAGCGGATGTAACGGTATATTGCTTTCAAAGAGCTGTCATAATTAGAAGAAGTTACAGGTGAAAACGTTGACACAAAAGGCTGTTTTTTTCAACTAATTTTCAATTTTTCCTATATTTAACTGTACGTTTCTATAAAGAAACCTTGATGGATCTACACAAATGACCCCTTGCTGAATTCAGAATTTTGTCTACTTTTCAAAAATGTATAGCTTTCCAGGATTCATTATCGCTTTCATACCCATTTCTACCATTAACTGGAAGGAGGTTGAAAGCACAAAAATAGCAAAAATAGGCTATGTCCCAGAAAAATGCCAAAACTGTGTAAAAAATGTTGGTTTTCTGACAAAAGTCTGTCATTCCCTAAAAGCTGGGAAAATGGTGATTGCAGCCCCACAAACGCTTTTTGGATACCATTTGCAGGGAAAAACCCAGACGCTTTCATTTGCAGCCCTTTTTTCCCATTTTTGCCCCAAAAAACCAAAATTTAGCTGTATTTTGGCTAATTTCAGGGACCCCTCCAGGGGAATCCACAAACCCTGGGTACCTTTAGAATCCCCATGATGTTGGAAGAAAAGGACGCAAATTTGGCGTGGATACCTTATGTGGTCAAAAAGTTACAGGGGCCTAAGCGCGCACTACCCCAAATAGCCAAAAAAAGGCTTAGCACGGGGGGGAAAGGCCTAGCAGCGAAGGGGTTAAAAAAAAAGTACAGTGGCACAAGTTGCCTGTGATGGGTTTATGTCGGACATTTCAGGTGCACTTCTAGTCAAGGGTGGAACCAGACAATATTGCCCACTGTCTCCATGCTTTTTATATTGGCACTGGAACCACTGACTGCACAAAAAACAATCCCACAATATTAAAGAAATCATTACACTGGCAAAAACTAGAAAAAAAGTATTCTATGCAGATGATGTATTACTGTCCATTGCAGAACCAATATCCTCAGTCCCATAAGTCATGACAATTATCAAAAACGACTCCAAATTCTCCGGAAAGATTTAGGTATCATGATTAATCAAAAATATAAACACATAGTACAAGATAACATTCCACCACTGTTGAAGAAAACAGAGAGACTTGGTAAAGTGGTGAAGCCTACTACTGTCACTATGAAGCAAGGTTCAGGCAATTAAGATCACCATGGCCCCTAGATTTGATTATGTTTTCTATATGTTGCTACTACCCATACAAAAATCTACTCTAACAGAGAAAATGGACTAAAACTGAGAAATACTGATCTCAGCTAAAAGGGGCCTAGATTCTAAAGAGGGGGACTCATCTAGAACCACGGAGGCACTTAATCCAGTTACGCATGCGACAGCACGTGCATGGAGAGACGCTCATGAGTTCATAAAAGCAGACCCCTCACGTGCATCTAAATGCCCCTATTTGTTGTAATATGGGTATAAGCATTAAGAAGTAAAATTGTGAAGAAGCAGGAATAAGACTGCTTCAGGATAGAGAAGTAAAGTCTTTTGAGGAACTTACAAAGAAAACATAACCTGCAAACTTCTGAGGTCTCTGACAGAGCAATGTTAGGGACCCCTACATACGATATTCAATGTCCCTGATATAAAAACACTTCAATTTTCGGGGACAATGAAATAGAATGGTTTCAGTCCTATATGGGACTTTAACAGAACCCACCCTTCTCAAAACCAATGGCATTGGCACTTAGATGGCAGGAAAAAATAGAACTGCAATTCGGGGATGAGGTACGTTCAGCTATACTAGAGGTACATGACAAGAGAGGTGAGGCTTAAATCTAGTTACTTAAAGTGTTACATAAATGGCATTGGTCCCCGCATGAATCAGGACTCGAAATGCTGGAGATGTGGTCAGACAGATTGCGATATCCTGCATATTCTCTAGTCATGTAATAATCTCACATAATATTAGACAGCCACCTGGGCATCACTAAGAAAGGTTTGCAATCAGGATTTTTGCACCCACAGCCTCACTAGTCTTAGTACATGGCATGCCAAGTATACAGGGAGCGATGACACATGAGACAATGGTTAGCCACAGCATTGGCAGTGGCGAAATTCAGCATTGCAAGACAATGGAAATCTATGGCAGCACCCAGGCATGCTAACTTGTTGAAGGAAATGACAAACATGGCAGAACACCATAGATTTAGCTGCGACCCCTGGCTGGCCTTTGCGAATTCTGGCGCTGCCTTTGTTGTTCATTAAATCAGAGGTTGCAACATCAGTGCCAAGAACATATAGGCAGCTTACCATTATGGGCGACAGGGTTTCACGCTCTTTATTTGTATTAATTATACTAATAGTGAATAATATCTTATTACTCACTATAAGTGTTATTAAAAATGGAGCACCAGGAGATGGAACAGGATATTTGCTGGAAGCTGAGATGGTATAGAAACAGAATATCGAGTTGGAAATGTCGACTTACACAAATATCGAGTTGGAAATATCGTGACACAGAAATACCGACAGCAAGAATATCGTGGGCAAGAATATCGAATTTAAGGTAAGAAATATGATTAATATCGTTTGCAAAAATATAGTTGTTTAAAATATCTATTTTTTAATTAGTGTTATGTATTTTAGTTTACATTTTAAATGTATGTGATGTATGTTTTTTGTATAAGTATTGTTCATGTTTTTTAATATATGTGTTACATTTTTAGTAGCTATCAATTTTATTTTAATTAAATTCTGCATTTTTTTGTTCTGTAGCGGGCTGTGGGTTTATAGTGAAATAGGAAGTAATTTAATTATAATAAATTAATGATTATTTTTTGTTTATTAATATTTATTCAATTGAGATTTTATAGTGTTAATTGTGGGAAGTAATTTATTTGTAATCAATTATTAATTGGTTGTTAATTAATATTATTTAATTAATAATGAATTATGATAATTGTGTAATTTGTTTTAGGTGCGGGTTGTGGGGTTTATAGGGGTAAAGGGTGGGAAGTAATTTATTTTTGGAATAATTAATAATTCGTTGTTAATTTATATTAATTAATTGATTGTAAATTAATTATGGAAATTGTGTAATTAATTTTAGGTGAGGGTTATGGGGTTTATAGGGGTAAAGGGTGGGAAGTAATTTATGTTCAATTAATTAATAATTAGTTCTCAATTAATATTAATTAATTGAAAATTGAATATGGAAATTGTGTAATTAATTTTAGGTGTGGGGTTTATAGGGGTAAAGGGTGGGAAGTAATTTATGTTTAATTAATTAATAATTAGTTGATCATTATTATTAATTAATTAATTGATATTTAATTAGGGTAATTGTTTATTTTTTGTGTGTGGGTTTTACTTTTATAGGGGTAAAGTGTCGGGATTAAATTAATTTTACTTACTTTATAATTAGTTGTTGAATACTATTAGTTTTTTAATTGAAAATAAGTTTCAATTGTGTAATTAATTTTTTTACAGTTTAATTTTAGCTGTAGTGTGTGGGGTTATAGGGGTAAAGTGTGGGAAGTTTATTAATTTTTATGAGTTTAGTTTGTTTTTAATTAATAATATTTATTTAATTGGTAAGTATTTTTTTTTTAATTTAGATGTGGGTTGTGAATTGTGTGATGTTATAGGGTAGGAAATAAAAAAAGTTAATTTATGTAATAATTAATGTTTTTGTTTTTAAATAATTTCTAATTAAAAATATTTATTTGTTTGAAAAGTATTTTTTATTTTATTTAATATAATATTTGCAGGCATTTGTCATATGTATTCAACGTTATATATGTTTTTTAATTTCTAATGTTAAATATATTTGTATTTTAATTTGTAACATATTTATATATTTTTTTGTTTTTAAAATATTTTTGTTGTTAATATTTTGTTTGTTTTTAATTTTGAACTGACTGGAGTGAGAATAATAACGGTTACCCCTCCGCAATTCAACGCTTTCCCTACTGTTGCACTGATTGGAGTGGGAATAGTAAATTGTACCCTGCCACTATCCAACACTTTCCCTACTGTTGCACTCACTGAAGTGTGAATAGTAATTTTTACCCCTCCGCTAACTAACACTTTCCCTACTGTTGCACTCATTGGAGTGGGATTAGTACTTTTTACCCCTCCGCTATTATTGGAGTGGGAATAGTTAATTTTATCCCTCCGCAATCCAACAATTTCCCTACTGTTGCACTGACTGGAGTGGGCAAAGTAATTTTTACCCCTCCGCTATCCAACACATTCCCTACTGTTGCACTGACTGGAGTCGGACTAGTAAATTTTATCCCTCCGCTATCCAACACGTTCCCTACTGTTGCACTCACTGGAGTGGGAATAGTAATTTTTACCCCTCTGCTATCCAACACTTTTCCTATCGTTGCACTCACTGGAGTGGGAATAGTAATTTTTATCCCTCCACTATCCAACACTTTCCCTATCGTTGCACTCACTGGAGTGGGAATAGTAATTTGTATTCCTCCGCTATCCAACACTTTCCCTATCGTTGCACTCACTGGAGTGGGAATAGTAATTTTTACCCCTCGGCTATCCAACACTTTCCCTACTGTTACACTGACTGGAGTGGTAAATTTAAGTTTAAAGATTTTTAAATAGTTTAATGTTTTAATTTATAATAGAATGTTTTTTAATAGATTTTATGTTATTGGGAGATATATATATATATTTGTAAATTTGTATATAATTTTAAAATAAATTAAAATTAATAGTTTAATAATTGTTTTAAAGAAAATATATATATATTTATTATGTATGTGTGTTTAACTTTTTTAATTAAGTTTATTTGTTATATTTGTTAAAATGTATTTTAAATCTACTTTATTTATTTTAATTAATTTTTTTATTTAATATATAATATGTATTATTTTATTTTATATATAAATAGAAAAATCGATATTTTGTACAACTTTTAACATCAATATTTTTTTCTGATATTTTTGTACTTACCTGTTTAAGTATAGGGAGTCGATATTTTTGCATTCTATATTTTTTCATTGATTTTTTTTACATCTATATTTTTACATCAATATCCTGTCAGTGAACCATAGCGTATGTGTTTGTATTTGTGAGCATATGTGTATGAGTGAAAGTGACTGAGTGACTGCAAGTGAAAATGAGGAAGAAAGAGTGAGGATAAGTGTCAGAGTGAGTATTGAATATGAGTGAGTGAGAATTAGTAAGTGAGAGAAAGAGTGAATGTGAGTGAGTGAAAGTGAGTGAGTGAGAATGAATGAGCAACAATACGTGTGAGTGACAGTGAGTGTAAATGTGAGGGAGAATGAGTGAGTCAGAATGAGTGACAACAAGAGAAGCAGTGAGTAAGAGTGAGTGCAAGTGGATATTTGCAAGTAAGTTCAGTGAGAGTAAGAGTGAATGTGAGTTAGAGAGGGCGAGTGAGAATGAGTGATCCAGAATGAGTGAGTAAGAGATAGTGCAAGTGAGTGTGAGTGCGTGAGAAAGTATGATTGAGTCAGAGTAACAAGGAGAGTGATTCTGAATGAGTGAGAATAAGCGAGAGTGAGTGTTAACATGAGTGAATAAAAACTAGTGGGAGTGAGAATGTGGTGTTATGCTTGCAAGTCTGCAGTTGGCTTCGGCATACTAAGGGTAATCCTTGACTTATTGAGGAATCCATGGCAAAATGCTGACACTGTCATACTGAAGCTAATTCTTTGCATTACAGGCTCCACTGACAAAATACTGGCACTGGCATACTAGAAAAAACACTAGGCTAGAAAAAACACTAGGTATGGGACACCCAAGGCAGAATGCTGGCACAGGCACACTTTAACCCTTTCCGTGCTCATGACGAGCTCAGCTCGTCATGCTGCGCGGTAGCGCTGTGCGCATGACGAGCTGAGCTCGTCACGACCCCACCCGCGATCGGAATGTCCAGCATTCGAGCGGAATTCCGATCGCGGTCAAGGGGTTAATTTTTGGCATAAGGGCAATACGGGACAACCGTGGCATATGAGAAAGACCAGCCATGACAAAATGCTGTTCCTGACACACCAGAGGTAATGTTTAATATAAGGAGCACCATAATATATGGAGAGGACTAATGGCAAAATTCTGGCACTGGTATATTGTATGCCATGTTTGGCCTATGGGGGCACCCATGGTCTGATGGGGGGCACCCATGACCAAATGCTGGCCTGGCACAATGGAGGTCATTATTTACATCTGGGGCAGTTATAGTACATTCTACCCTAGTACAATGGAGGTCATTTATGCTATATGGGGCACTTATAGCACCTTTGAAAAAATGGGGTCAACTCTTGTTAGGTTTCATTTGCTTGGCACGCCATGAAAGAACTTGAATTTTTATTGTTTCCTTTCAGAGCCTTTGGCTTTTTTGCACGACTATGCCAAAAATGTGCTTTTAAACATACTGTATGTCATTTTTTTCAATATTTTCTCCAGGGGCGAGATCCTCCACTCTCCCTCTGAAACCCTTAGAAGAAGTTGGGCTCCCTCGCATCACTTGTTAGCTAAAATTCAAGGAAATATTATGCCCCACCATTTTCAAAGACCACCAGGCACCACTGCAAAAACGCAAGGTAAACAGTGACTTGATGTGCGCTGTTTACTATCTGGGATGGAACAGGGACATTATGCTTTTGAATTTGTAAAATAAATAAAATCAGCAGTGCAATGAATGCACACTCTTTTAACTACTTTAAAAAATGACTAAAAAACGAGCATTTTAAAAACATTATTGCCATGTTCCAATATTGTGATCACATGATAAATTATGTTTTTGAATAAAGCCTCCACCTCTGTGCTTCGCACGAGTGATAATCACAGATTAAAATGTATCAACAATAAGGAACCATTTAAGCCAATAACATAGTTCATATTAGTATACATTTTGGTCATAACTATTTTTTTTTTTAATCTGTAGGGGGGACTATTGAATAATGACAGTTTGTGGTATGAATAATTTAAGCTCCCAGTGCTGTTCTGTATTATTTGTCACTAGATCCTCTTCAAATACGTAAGTTTTCATGTAATACAAAGATAAATGAGTAATGTTCTCTTAGCATATCATACCAGCAAGCTGATATAGGTGCCATCTACAACAAACATTTGTCTTTGTTGTGCTGTTATATTAATCGTAGTTATTATTGAACTTCAGTGGTAAGATTCAAGGTCATACGTCATATGATGTTGCTTCCCATGATAACATTAAGGTCAACTAGTTTGTGATGTCACTTCCACTACTGCTGGCATTTTGGTGAATAGACGACCATGCTGCTTCAGTTTGCATAAGTGCAGAATTAGTAGTTTGATTAATTGTGGACGTTATATTGGTGCAGGTCTGCTGTAGAAACAGGAGAGGTAAATTATTATAACGTCTATGACCTCCTTAGCTAAAATTTATTTTGTTCCCACTGTGAAAGTGCTGAATGTTTTTTTATTCGTTCAACAACTTTATTCGGTCAATCGACCATAAAAGTGCTGTATTTATTTATGTACACAGTATCATTGTTAGTATATAGCTTTCAGTGTCGCTTTAGGGATACTCCGGAACACAAAGCCATGGTAAAAACACGAGTCACTGGGGAGAAGTTAGAGGCCACTGGGCATCATGGAAAGTTGATTTAAAAAGTCTTTTTAGTGTCACAAACCCCTTTACCAGGGCCTTGTTTACGGCGATGGAATTCCGGAGCATGGGCCCAAATGTATGAAGTGATCCCTCCCAAAGCATTTAAATTTGGAAGGTGGAGCTATAGGATTTTGGAAGAAGCTGAGCGCAAAGGCTTGGGCTTGGGGTCAAAAGGGGCGGAACAAATTTGAAAAGTAGTGAGGCGCTATCCAACAAATTACTTTGTTCAAAGGACTTTCCAGTACATGCAAGAAGAACACCAACTAAGGGGTCGATTCCGATTCGGGCCGGAAAAAGCACCGACCGACTCGGATCCGGAAAAAATACCGACCGACACGTACCAGTGGCGCCCGACACGCCAAGTACGATGCAAGCCGCGATAAATCCGACCGACACGTCAGGAAACCAAGCCGACCGACCGAGCCGCTCGGAAAATAGCAATCCGGCCGGAAAAACACGCGAATCCAACCGACCGACACGCACCCGGAACAAATCCGACCGAATCGTACCCGCCAACTCCAACCCGCAAAGTACGATGCAAGGCGCGAAAACACGACCGAGTCGGACGGAGGACAAGCCGTACGACCGACACGCATACAAAACCGAGCCGAAGCAACACAATACACCGCGACCGACGCGTACGCAGCATACAAAACTGCACAAACACAGCGTGAACGAAACGGAAAACACCGTACGAGACCAATGCAGGGTCCGACTCGGTCACAAGAACGTTTCCAACATACACAAACAGCACAAAGGAAAAATCAACCAAAAAAGGCCAAACAAGCAATTACCAAGCCAATAAATACTGGGGGGGTGGGGACAGAGAACAAAGACACACCCACAACTCCACCTATATAAAGGACACAAATCACTACCATGAGCCTTTGCAAATGCCATTCCACTGCCAGCACCCAAGAGAAAGCAACCACACACCCACAGCTCATCCCTCACACAAGCCACACACCAGCAGCACACCAACAAATACCTACCTCACATACACCCAGCACAACACACACCCACACACCCTCACCTGCACACCAACACACACATCACCCACCATCACCACCCATCACCATGCCCCCCAAGAAGAATCACAAGTTCCTAGATTGTGAATTGGAAGTCCTGGTAGACGAGATCCTCAGGGTAGAGCCACAGCTGTTTGGCACATTGGTCCAACAGACCCCCATGTCGCAGAAAACCAAGATGTGGGAGAGGATCATCAACAGGGTGAACGCCCAATCATCATGTCGGCGCACAAAGACCGACATCCAGAACAGGTGGTATGACGTGCGCAGGAGGGTACGGAAACTGCTGAAGCAAGATTACATCAACAGCCAACACACCGGCAGTGGCCCTCCTGCCAAGCCAATATACCTCAGGCCCTGGGAGGAGAAGGTGCGGGCCATCCTACCGCCAGTGAGCATATATGGACTAGAGGACATCCCAGAGCCTGGTGAGTACACAACAAATGTACACAATATACTGCCACAAAACACACACACATCACTGTCAAGGGGAGAGTCAAACCATGCACTCATAGCAATTACACAGCAACTAGAACAGAATCATCCCAAAATGTGTATGTCAGTCAGATAAACACAACACATGCCATCAAAAAAGTCACATCCAACTGTGCCAACACATGTACAAACACAACCACAACTACAGCTAGGCAGTGGCACAAATAGAACTAACACACACATCCACACATGTAGCCACCACAACAACACCAACACACAGTGAAGACCACTCAAAGGAAGGAATTCTGTGTATGCTGGCCAAGTCAGTGTAGCCAATAGCATCATGGGAGTCGCAGTCACACATATTGCCCCCCCACAACTGTCCCATCAACACCACCATGAACCATGCGCACATCACAGGGAGTGGAGAAGGACTCACAAGATGGCTGACACTGGCTACTGCTGTGAGGAGCACAAGGCCCTGCTGGCAACTGTGCACCAACAAACAGCAGGACACCACTGACTGACATCCTGAGAGACAACCTACACTCCCTGCAATGCAAGCACGTTCCATGGTGGGATATCTGGCTGGCTGGGTGGGAAGGGGGACTTGCAGCACTGACCATAGTCACCAGCACCTCCCCTCACACCCCCCCCCCAACACAAACTCCACAGTACCCACCTGGTAGAATGCAATGCCCTCCATCCTAACACAAGATCCCACAAAGCACCACCACCCTGGGTTATGTTGTGTGAAGCACAGGGACACTCTTGGGACTCTTAGCCAAACAACTGCCAGGACAACACTCCCAGCCATCCTGTCAGCACAGCCAGCCCACCCCACAGGGAAGCAGAGTCAAAGGAAGGAAGCATGGGCATGCTGGGAAGGGGGTGGAGGCAATAGCATGATGGGAGTCGTAGTCACAGACATTGCTCAGCCTCACAACTGGCCCATCAACACCACCCTGAACCATGCTCACATCACAGGGAGTGGAGAAGGACTCACAAGATGGCTGACACTGGCTACTGCTGTGGGGAGCACAAGGCCCTGCTGCCAACTGTGCACCAACAAACAGCAGGACACCACTGACTGACATCCTGAGAGACACCTTACACTCCCTGCAATGCAAGCACGTTCCATGGTGGGATATCTGGCTGGCTGGGTGGGAAGGGGGACTTGCAGCACTGACCATAGTCACCAGCACCTCCCCTCACACCCCCCCCCAACACAAACTCCACAGTACCCACCTGGTAGAATGCAATGCCCTCCATCCTAACACAAGATCCCACAAAGCACCACCACCCTGGGTTATGTTGTGTGAAGCACAGGGACACTCTTGGGACTCTTAGCCAAACAACTGCCAGGACAACACTCCCAGCCATCCTGTCAGCACAGCCAGCCCACCCCACAGGGAAGCAGAGTCAAAAGGAAGGAAGCATGGGCATGCTGGGAAGGGGGGTGGAGGCAATAGCATGATGGGAGTCGTAGTCACAGACATTGCTCAGCCTCACAACTGGCCCATCAACACCACCCTGAACCATGCTCACATCACAGGGAGTGGAGAAGGACTCACAAGATGGCTGACACTGGCTACTGCTGTGGGGAGCACAAGGCCCTGCTGCCAACTGTGCACCAACAAACAGCAGGACACCACTGACTGACATCCTGAGAGACAACTTACACTCCCTGCAATGCAAGCACGTTCCATGGTGGGATATCTGGCTGGCTGGGTGGGAAGGGGGACTTGCAGCACTGACCATAGTCACCAGCACCTCCCCTCACACCCCCCCAACACAAACTCCACAGTACCCACCTGGTAGAATGCAATGCCCTCCATCCTAACACAAGATCCCACAAAGCACCACCACCCTGGGTTATGTTGTGTGAAGCACAGGGACACTCTTGGGACTCTTAGCCAAACAACTGCCAGGACAACACTCCCAGCCATCCTGTCAGCACAGCCAGCCCACCCCACAGGGAAGCAGAGTCAAAAGGAAGGAAGCATGGGCATGCTGGGAAGGGGGTGGAGGCAATAGCATGATGGGAGTCGTAGTCACAGACATTGCTCAGCCTCACAACTGGCCCATCAACACCACCCTGAACCATGCTCACATCACAGGGAGTGGAGAAGGACTCACAAGATGGCTGACACTGGCTACTGCTGTGGGGAGCACAAGGCCCTGCTGCCAACTGTGCACCAACAAACAGCAGGACACCACTGACTGACATCCTGAGAGACAACTTACACTCCCTGCAATGCAAGCACGTTCCATGGTGGGATATCTGGCTGGCTGGGTGGGAAGGGGGACTTGCAGCACTGACCATAGTCACCAGCACCTCCCCTCACACCCCCCCCAACACAAACTCCACAGTACCCACCTGGTAGAATGCAATGCCCTCCATCCTAACACAAGATCCCACAAAGCACCACCACCCTGGGTTATGTTGTGTGAAGCACAGGGACACTCTTGGGACTCTTAGCCAAACAACTGCCAGGACAACACTCCCAGCCATCCTGTCAGCACAGCCAGCCCACCCCACAGGGAAGCAGAGTCAAAAGGAAGGAAGCATGGGCATGCTGGGAAGGGGGTGGAGGCAATAGCATGATGGGAGTCGTAGTCACAGACATTGCTCAGCCTCACAACTGGCCCATCAACACCACCCTGAACCATGCTCACATCACAGGGAGTGGAGAAGGACTCACAAGATGGCTGACACTGGCTACTGCTGTGGGGAGCACAAGGCCCTGCTGCCAACTGTGCACCAACAAACAGCAGGACACCACTGACTGACATCCTGAGAGACAACTTACACTCCCTGCAATGCAAGCACGTTCCATGGTGGGATAACTGACTGGGTGGGTGGGTGGGTGGGAAGGAGGTCTGGCTGTCAACCAAACACAATCAATGCAGACCATGTTCACACCCCAGAGAATACATAGAAATGCCCAAATAATGCAGGACAATGTGCCACACCAATATCAACCCCTGACTGTGACGACTTAGGACAATACAATGTACAGGCCCGCACCCCGAGGCACAGTCACAACTGTCAGGTGTGTCAACCACTGATGCCTGCAGAAACATGACATACATTGTTTGTGTCTCCCAAAAACAGGTGATGATAGGGACACAGCAGCAGACGCTGAGGAGTCCCAGTCCCAGGCTCAAGAGGATGCCGAGCTCACTGGCGTCGTACAGCCTCTGTCCTCCTCGGACGATGAACAACCTGGCACATCCGGTGCAAGTCAACATGCTGCACCAGCGGGACCACCAGCTGCAGCACCAGCAGGTCCACCAGCTGCACCCCCTGCACCCACCCCTCCAACGACTGTCACCACGAATACCATCCCTGCCGACATGGACAGAATAAGGAACAACACCAGCGCAGTGACCCTGGACCAACCTGGGGCCATGGACACCACCACCACCACCAACCCCCAAGGTGGACCAGGGTTATCTGTGCGTGCAACTGCACACACTGCACATGTCAGCAGGGGTGGTGGGAGGGGTGGGAGACAGAGGTCGCTGCTTGCAGACGTTGCTGGTGTGCATGAAGACCCACAACTGGTACGCATAGCTGATGCGTACCAGTCCAGCACCGGAGAGCTCAGCCAGGTAGTGGGGCTCCTCAGAGACATCAAACAGCAGCAGGCTGCCCATCATGCCCGCTTGGACTCCCACATGTCCCACGTGGAGTCACACATGTCACGTGTGGACTCCCACATGTCACGTGTGGACTCCCACATGACCCGCGTGGAGTCCAAGTGGGATGTACTACATGAGATGACGGCGGTGCACAGGGACATTTTACAATGCCTCCGCCAGATGAACAGCAACCAGTCCACACCTCCCTGTGTGCCAACAACATCTGGTACCGAACAAACTGCAACTGCCACAGGGAGGGAGGAGGACTCTGGCGGAGAGTCCCCTGCACCGCAGCAGCCTGCACTTGAGGGCCCCCCCCAAGAAGAGGGGTCGTCCGAGGAGGGGAAAGTGAGAGGCTGATGGCCAAGCGCAACTCCCAGGAAGCCTGAACCTGTTCTGGATTTTCGCCTTTGTGCACAGACTGTTCACCCTGTTGATGGCAACACTACTCCCACACATTGCATGGGGAGTACAAGTTGGAACAATGTGTCAGACAACTGTGGCCCCGATACTGGGGATCCTGTCTACCTGGACTTTCTATTCATCTAGGAACTTGGGATTGCAAGATTCATGTACAGCACAATCCATCCTATGCACTATTATCACAATAAACACACTAATACACCATACTTGCCTCTGTCGTGATTCCAACGTGGGTGCTGTTATGGGGATGATGAACTGCAAAATTACACAGTGTATGCGAACTGCAACAGCAAGGACAACACAGGCATGTGAGTACAGGCAACGTGACACATATGAGGGAGACACACCACCAGGGCTACACAACACATACACACCTAGGCCATCTGACTCATTGCCTACACTGATGTTGCCAGGGAAGACGGTGCAATGCACAGACACCACACCCATTCCCAGTTGTAGTCAAGTAGCCCACAGGTGCAGTAAGCAAATGGCAGTCAAATGTGTGACCACAGACAACGCACATCACTAAGTGAAGCACAGGTTTATTACACAGTAGCAACATGCCGTAACCACTACAGATGCAAGGTAACCCCACCTGGTAGCGGGCACACAGTCAACAACTGTAGACAGAAGGAAGTCCATGGGTGTGGCGCACATCACCTGTAGGGACACAACAGCTACCAGCCTGGATGTGCAATCACGTCGTCAGTGGACACAGTTGACCAAACGAATCTGAAAGTACCCTGTGAAGGACAGAAATGACACACAGTCAAAAGCAATGCAGTACAGGACAGAACAGCAAAACTCATGCACAATACATGTTACAAGATACCCACCCAGAACCAAGTTAGCATGTCAACACTGTTGGGGAGTACAGCCCACCTGTCACCACACATCGCAACACACATCCTGTCAAGTAGCCCATGGACACACTCCAACAGCACCAGAGCACCACCCACACATCATGCCAACTCACATCATTCACATGACACCTCAGGATACTCACATTCAGCTAAAGAAGTTGGTGATGAGCTGTGTGCGGACATCACCATCACCATCATCATCATCATCGTCACTGGCATCGTGGTCCAGGCCAGGATCCTCCACAGGTGGCGGATGTTGGTCATCGTCATCCTGGATGAGAGGCAACTCCTTCCGCACTGCCAGGTTGTGGAGCATGCAGCAGATGATGATAATCTTGCACACTTTCGCAGGGGCATATGGGAGGGACCCTCCGGTCTTGTCCAGGCAGCGGAAGCGGCTCTTCAGGAGACCAAAGGTCCGCTCAATCACTCTCCTGGTCCGACCATGTGCCTCATTGTAGCGCATCTGGGCAGGTGTCACAGGGTTCCTGAGGGGTGTCAGCAACCACGGCATGTTGGGGTATCCCGAGTCACCTACGGACAGACAAGTGCACATCAGCTGACTTGGAAAAGTGGGCGGAATACTACAGATCAGATCACACACAATGGCACAAAGTCAGTACACACCGACAAGCCAGGCACGCTGGTTCTGCATCTGTGCCATCAACCTGGGGATGCGACTACTCCTCATCACAAAGGCATCGTGTGCTGAACCAGGGAAACGGGCACACACGTGTGTGATGGTCATGTCTGCAAGACACACCACCAGTGCATTGACCGAGTGGTAGTGCTTGCGGTTCCTGTAGGCCTGCTCCTGGGCCTGTGGTGGTACCAAAGCCACATGTGTCCCATCAATGGAGCCAATGACATGCGGCATCCTCCCCAGGGCATAAAAGTCACTCTTCACGTCAGTGAGTCGTCGCAGTCTAGGGAAATAGATGTACCGGTTCAGGAAGAGCAACATTGCCGCCAAAACATCGCGGAGCACACGGCTGAACATGGTCTGTGACAACCCACCAGCAGACGCCACAGTATGTTGGAAGGTACCGGTGGCAAAGAAGTGTAGGGCTGCCATCACCTTCACCTTGGGGGTCAGCGCTGTAGGATACGGCCGGCCAGGCTGCAAATGTGGGGACAACTGCACTGCCAAATCCTCAATCAGCTGCCTGGTGAAGCGGTACCGTCGGATGCTGTCCCGTTCCACCATCGTTGCCAGGTCTGGGAATGGCCGATGGACAGCAGGAGCCCTGCAGTGCAGAGGAGAAGTAAGCAAGATCGTCAGTCACCCCACATATGCGGCATTGAACACACTCAAGATCCCAACATACATCATCATGAGGCACAACTACATGAAGTGTGCAGTACCGGAACGACATTTATGGTACATACATGGCCAACATCTGTCAACACGGTCCCACAGGTGGCATCAATTTGTCCCAGGTTGGCCCATTGGATATCATGATGCTGTGTCACAGTCACCCCCCAGTGACATGTGAGGACAGATGTGCCCCAGGCACCACAGCTCAACGACAGGCACATTCCCAGGGACCCTGTAATGCCACATGGACACTGGCATCACCTGGAGTATCATGTGTACACCACAACAAAACAAACATGACCCCCACAGGTAGTGGCCACACTTGCCATGGCAGGAGAGCCATGGACGTCTGTGACACACACGCACAACATCAGAGTCCATGCACACACAACGTGGATGTGGAGACTGTCTCCCATTGTGCACATGAAATCAGAGACATTGTAAACACTACATGCACACAGACTGTGGAGGGCCATCACTATTGTGCCACTGGGACACCCTGGCTCAAACATACCGTCCCACATGGGACTCACGGGGTATGTGACATGACATACACAAACACCACTGTGAAATGTGACCATGGCACATGCACAGATATGAACAGTTGCACATCACAGTGGTCACGTACACGTAACACCCAGGATCCTGTCCCCATTAACACGTGCACAGCCTGGGGGTGGCTGCCCACAGGTGACACCCACAGGACAACATGTACACCAACATACACACAATAGGAAATGCAGCCTTACATGCCTTATGATAAGGTTTGGACAGGCTGTCGTGATGTAGGTGTGCCCCTCACTCCCTGGGAGCTATCTGTGGCTGGCATATGTCCATCTGAGACAGGCATGCTGACATATGCCAGTCACATGTACAGTGATGCGTTGTACTGCAATGGACCGATCGGTGCCTCCGGCCGGCCCATTGCTTTCAATGTGTGCGGGTACGCGTTGTACCCCTGTGCGCGTTGTACTGCAATGGACCGATCGGTGCCTCCGGCCGGCCCATTGCATTCAATGTGTGCGGGTACGCGTTGTACCCCTGTGCGCGTTGAACAGCAATGGACCGATCGGTGCCTCCGGCCGGCCCATTGCATTCAATGTGTGCGGGTACGCGTTGTACCCCTGTGCGCGTTGAACAGCAATGGACCGATCGGTGCCTCCGGCCGGCCCATTGCATTCAATGTGTGCGGGTACGCGTTGTACCCCTGTGCGCGTTGAACAGCAATGGACCGATCGGTGCCTCCGGCCGGCCCATTGCATTCAATGTGTGCGGGTACGCGTTGTACCCCTGTGCGCGTTGAACAGCAATGGACCGATCGGTGCCTCCGGCCGGCCCATTGCATTCAATGTGTGCGGGTACGCGTTGTACCCCTGTGCGCGTTGAACAGCAATGGACCGATCGGTGCGCACCCATTGACAATGGGCTTGCCTGGCAACGGACGCGTTTTCGAATATTCGAACGAGTCGGTTGCTGGAAAATCAGTTGGTCACCCACAACAATGTTGCAAAATCATGTATGTCATGAAGTTGAAATTTTGAAGGATGCTGTGGGCGTGTTTTGGTGCTGCTATTCCATGGATTGGCCAGATTCAGAAGATGCAAACGACTTGGACCTATCACTTTGGACACAAGGGACAGTATCTGCCTCTCCAGCACATATATATTGCTGCATGTTCCCCTGAGAGCCCACTTGCCTGCACTACATGCTCCAGGACGACATCTGCCACTGCACTGCTGCTGTCTCTGCCCCTCTGGACCCTGCAATGGCACGTACTGTGGAGAGAGCCCCAGCCTTCAGCCTTGAAGAGAACCAGGCCCTGCTGGACAGCCTACTTCCACAGTACAGCAAGCTGTATGGGACACCAGGGGAGCAGGTGAGTGTTCTGTGCACTGCCTTTCTGAATGTGCATTTTGTCTGACTTGCAAGGCTGAGAGTCAGCACACCACTGGCTAGCAGGCTCACTGAGTAGTTGTCACCCCCCATAGTGTGTAGTGACTTGCACTGGACAGGTATGGTGCAGTGACAGTGCTTCTGAACAGGGTTTTACTCCCCATGCTATGATACCATGTAGTGACTTCTGGAAAACTGTCCATGGCCAGCCGTGCACTGCCTGGGTACACCATGTGCCCCTGTGATTGCGACATGTATATGCAACTGTGTCATGCACGGATATGTTGCATGTGTAGTAATGTCCTTATCACTTTGTCATCCTGACAGGCTTCTGCCCATCGGAAGCATGAGATCTGGAAGGACATCGTCCGGGCTGTCCGGTCCGTGGGGGTCTACAAGCGCCGGATCCGCAACTGCCAAAAGAGGTGGCAGGACCTTCGGGGCTGGACCCGGAGGATTGCACGGGTCCAGCTGAAGCTGTCGCCTCCTCGCAGGAGGGGCGGAACACGGACCCTGACCCCCACATGCTCAGGATCCTGGCGGTGGTCTTTCCAGACCTGGATGGGCAGCTGAAGGCCAGAGAGCAGCAAGGAGGGGGTGAGTCAAAGACTGCACTGTGTACTCTGTCTAACATGTTATGTGCCCTCCTCGGGCCAGGTTGAACTGCCACTGTACAGCAGTCATGTTGTCCAGGAGCCATGTCCCTCTATTGTGCACTGCCCACTCCTCATCTGATACCCAGGTGTGGCCCTTACATGCAGGGAATTCTGTCACTTAGGACTGTGTCCTTGCAGTTTGCTTGACTCAAGGTGGGAGACAGCATCTGTTTCCCTGACTCTGTGGTGGGCATCATGGGTGGGTCCATTGCTTACACAATGCCTGTATTCTGACATGTATTCAGCGTGTTACTTTGATCTGTGGTCCAATTGCTGAGCTGATCCACCACATGTGGCTGGGGTACCTGGCACACACCCATGCTGCGGGTGGGAACAATGTTTGGGCCCCAGGAGTATGTATATGACGTGTGTCACACATACTTAGCCAGCTGCCTACAGTCCAGGGCTCATCCCTCATTCATGTGGGGCTGGACAGTCATGCCTACTCCAGGCCATACAATACACTCTGTACTCCCACTCCCGTGTATCAGAGGACACATTGTGCACAGTGATTTGCCCCTCAGGTGTCTGCCTCTGTGTCAGTGTGCTGTGGATTAGTCGCCAGGACTGCTGTGGAGTTTCTTGGTAGGGGCTCAGCATGCCACTGGAGATGTGACCATAGGAGACGATACTTGTGTGACACATAGGTGTCTGATCAGCTGCCCATGCAGACTGGGGCATGTAAATGTGAAGTTCAGGCAGCTGTTCCCCATGCACAGCAGAGTGTGAGGGGCTCAGGTTCAGAGGGTAGTGTCACAGGTCTCCCATATGTCCAATAGGTATGACCTGGACAGATGAGGGTTAAGAGGATGTGTTGTGGGGGGATGTACATGTGCACTTGTGCAGCTCCAGGACTTGCATTCCCCATGACCTACTATTGTGACACAGTGCAGAGTGTTGTTGTCTGGCTGCAAAGTCATACATCACTGAGACAGTGATGTATGACTTTGCAGTCATGCCTCCGCCATGGCATGTGTCTACTGATTGGTGATCCTGCAGGGGAGTGACATGTGCTACATGCACACCATAGTGGCGCTGGCTATCAGGACATGGGTGCATCATGGTGTCTGTCGCTGGTATGCATCACATGCATTTCCTATTTGACTCTGGGCATCCCTTACATCCGTAAACCTGTACTGACTCAGTGGCAAGAGCTGTGATGTGTCCACACCGTGTCCTCTGCACTGTCCAACTACTGTGTACTTGGTGCATGTGTCAACACTGGGGTGTTGCAATCCAACAGACACCAGACAGATGGGTGCAAGGCCATGTGGGATGTGAGTGCCATGCTTGGCATCAGAGTGACAATTGACTTCTCCTGTTCAATTAGTGCACTTTTAGCAATGTACAACTAATGATGCCAGGGCTTGCTCTGTGATGTGCTGTGCTCACAGTGGTGTGTGCGTTATGTGCAGGTGACTGATGTCTGTCTGTTTCCCCATTGTTTGCAGATACATCCACGGCCACGGAAGGGGACAGCTCCACGGACCAGGAGGAGCCGGAGAGCCAGACTGGGTCAGCAGCCGAGGAGTGGTCGGAGGGACCCAGTGGCACGGAGGGCGAGGGGAGCCACACCGAGGAGTCCTCAGCAGCATCCACCTCAGCTGAGGACCACAGCAACTCGGAGGATGACTCCCTTGTGGAGGCGGGTGTCAGCAGCCACCACACCCCAGCTAGTGTTGCTGTCCCCGCCACCACCAGCACCACCACCGCCCTCCCATCGGCTCCCATTCCCCAGGTCCGTGGAGGCTCCCATGTCCGGGAGCGTGTCTCCTTTGGGCCAGGCACCGCACCCCCTGCCCCTGTGTCCCCTGCTGCCCTGAGTGAGGAGTCTGTGTACCTCCTTCGCCAGCTCCATGTAGGGCAGACAGCCATGCTGAGTGTCCTCCATGCGCACACCGCGCTGTTGACTCAGCTGGTGTCGTTCATGGAGGGCATCTCATCGGGCATGTCTGACCTACAGAGGGGCAATAGGTCCATGGACTCCTCCCTGACGGCAGCAGTGTCCCTCCTCAAACGGTCCCTCACCCCTCCTGCCTCTGCTCCATCCACACTCCCCAGCACCTTACCCATCCCAGGCACACACACACTGGCACACACCAGCACACACACATCCAGCACACTGACACACACGCCAATGACAAAACGCACACGCATGCACATTCAGGGGACTGAAGCCAGACTCACAGGGGATGGGGCCCTGGAACACACACACGCATCCACATGCACTGCGCAGTCCTCAGTTCCCTCTCCCTCCAAAGCACCCTCCCTTGCCTCACCTGCAACCCCAAAGTCACAGCAGCTCTTCCTCTGTGACCTCGGCCTCTTCCCCACCGATGAAGCTGCTCCAGCATCCCGGGGGAAGAGGAAGCCCACCCACACGGAGCAGAGTGCCCCTCGCCCCCGGACACCCTCCCCCAGGTGCAGACGGACTGAGGCCCCCACCCGCAAGTCCCCCCGGAGTGCTAAGAGCAAGACCCCGCCACCGCCCTGCAGCTCAGGCACAAGGTCTCCGTCCTCCATCCCTCAGGCCCCCACTGCACAGGTGCCCCCACCACACCCTGCCCCAGGTTCCCCCACCCACAGATATACCATCCCCAAGATGCTCCGGCCTTCTCCCCCTGCCACTTGCTCTCCCAGCACCACACCCCCGCTGCGCTTGTCTGTGCCACTGATGTGGTGAGGGTGTCCCCCCTCTGTCCAACCCACCTTGCCTGTTCCCCATTCTCCTCCCCTGGAGGTAGGCACTGCAGTGGAGTCCACTACCGCCCTGTCTGACTTGGGCACTGCAGTGGCGGACCTGTCCACCCCATCTGCAGGGTCCACTGCAGTTGTGCCGGCACCCACGACATCTGTGTCATGCCCCCCAGTTGTGCCGGCACACACCATGTCAGACACCTCCACTGCAGTTGTCAGTGGCTCTCCAGCACCCACCACCCCTTCCCTGACTCCCCCTGGTGAGCCCTGATCCTGTCCCTGCGGTGCCTGGCCTGCCCCCGGTTGCCCCTCCTAGTGGATTGTCCCTGGTATTGTGCAGGCATGCGTAGGGTGACATCTGCCAGTGTCACCCTGTTTGAACTTTGACAATGGACTGGCCATTGGCCTTTGCTCTTTTTTCAGGACTTCGTTTGGCCTCAACACATATGCTGAATAAAGCAACTTTCTTTTCTCTAGTGCTCATGCTTCAGATGTACATGTTGTTGGTGCAGCTAACCATGCCCTTGCTGCAGTGATGGTGATATCTGGTCTCATGATTATGAAGTGTTACTGTGCAGGAACCCATGTGGTCCAGGGGGAATGTGTCCTATCATGTGGTGTATCCATGTCATCAATAGCAGCATCTGAGGGTGTCATGTGTTCAGTATTTGGCAATGGGTTTCCTACTTACATTGGCAATTTCATATCTGTGGCTTCCACCCCTGCACATCTGTTGTGCCTGCCATCGTTGCATTTGTCTACTTCCCTGACCGTGTTGCCATCTCCAGTGGACATGCAGGTTTGGGCATCAATGGGGAGGGACTCATCCGTGTAGTCAGTGCAACATTGCTATACAAGTGTGTTGGATCTGTGCTGATGATTCCGTTGGCACATCCATGACCAGGCTGATGTGATGGGAGCCCTCATTTGGTGCTAATTGTTGATTGTGTGACCAAGTGCTCAGCTGACATGATGGGGCCCTGCTGAGGCAACATATGGCACAGCTTTCCTCACACAGGAGTGGAGTCCCCTCATGGCAGTGTGTACACGTGTGACATTGCCTGCGCCCAAGGTGTGTGTTGTATGTGCATGTCTGTGTGTTCACTTCCATTCATCTGCGCATGCTGTGATCCCTAGTGTTGTACCTGTTTGTGATGCTTGCTGACTTGAGCTATGTTCCCCCAAAGTCTTCTCCCTGTGTTCTCTGTGATGTGGGTGCATGGCACATTACTGGTCATCAGGGTGTCACCCATAGGTGTGTTTGCTGTCAGGGCAGAGTTTGTGTGCTGACGCAGATGGGTCACAGTCAGGTTTCCCTTTGGCACTTGTTGTTTGCCCCTGTCATGTGATTTCCAGTTTGTGTTATCTTTCAGTGATTGTGACACGTTGTGTGTGTGACTGCTGGCACTCCTTAGGGTCCGGGCTGCAATGTTGGTTGTTGTCTATGTGTGTTCTTTGTGGGTGACCTTGGCTTCTTCATTGGTGTGTGACTGTGGCTGGGATCCCATTGGTCGGTGTGGTATTGCCGTCATGTCCATGTACAGCGTAGTGTGCAGTGTGTCAGACATTCAGGAGTCTTGTTGAGTGTCCATGTGTGATGTGTTTCTACACCTTGGTTCCCACCCACCACCCTGGAATAGTAATGGGTGCATGTGCAATATCACCAGTGCATGTGTACTTCACTGCTGCACATTGTTGGAGGTCGAGGGGTGTGGTCTTGAGTGTGTGCAGATGAGAGTTGTTGCCCGGCTAGTCCCCTGCCTCCATGTTGGCCTTGGCTTACTGGCCATGCTGATTGATTTGTGCTTGTGTAGGTGTGATGGTAGTTAGTTGCTCAGGACACATGACTGTGGTTCACAGTGTGAACGACATTTAGCTTTGTCATCACAGTGGTATTTTTCTTCAGCCCAGGGTCACCACATTGTGGGGGCCCTGGGGGTGGTGCTGTGGTGTGTCTGTGACTTGCTGTGTCAGTTGTTGTTCCTACGTGCCTGTGTGACATGTGTGTTTTGTGCTCCCTCTCACCTGTCAATGCCTGCTTGCCCACATAGGGGATTTGGATCCATGAGTTACCTTAGTGTGGCAGTGTATGCACATCTGTATGATTGGTATTCAGCTCTCCTCATGTGTTGTGTTGTTGCCTGGGGACACTGGCACCCCCACCCCTCACCTGCTGTGTATGATGACAGTGTTGGTCTGCCTGTTTGTGTTTGTGCATCTGCACCACTGCATTGGCATATCTTGGGTGTGCCATTGGCTGTATGTTGTTTGGTGTGTTTCCCCTGCTGTCCCTGGGACTCCTAGGTCATCGGTCAGCACAGTGATCATGGTTTGTGTGTCCCATTGCTGCCATGGTATGGTATCTGTTCACCTCACATCTGCTGTCTCCACAGGGTATCTGCATTTGTGTGCCCATTGGTGCAAATATGTGGGTCTGCATTCTGATGGTCACTTCTGTCATTGTGTCATTGATGACTGTTGACGGTCTGAGCCCCCATGGGTGTTGTTTGTCTGCACATGGCCAAAGGAATGTTTCATTTGCACTGCAGTATTTGGCTCCCCCAATTTATGTTGCAATGGGACACATACACTACTTTGCCACAGATGAGTTTTTGGTTCTGTGACCAGGAATGATCCATGCAGTTTGGCAGTTGCAGCTCTTTCTTTGTCAACAATTACCTTTTGGTCACTGTGATGATGAGGGTGTAGACCCCATTGCCACAATGGTCAAAATGTGCTTCAGCTATGGACCCCACACTTACCTTTTGGTCACTGTGATGATGGGGGTTTAGACCCCATTGCCACAATGGTCAAAATGTGCTTCAGCTATGGACCCCACACTTGCCTTTTGGTCACTGTGATGATGGGGGTTTAGGCCCCATTGCCACAATGGTCATGGGCTGCTTGCATTGTGGGTGCCACACACATATATGTGTGGCACATGTGCTAGGGGGTCACATTGTATGTTCAATGTCATGTTCGGTGTTGTAGGCATTTGACACAGCCTGCTCACACGCTTGTCATGGTGGTGGGGGGATGTCTTAATCTTGCATTCCCTAGGTTGTGGTGTGCTTGTTGTGTCATGCATTGTCCATCCTATGAGTGGGGGTGGTAGTAGTGGTAGGCATCCAGCCCCCTGGCTAAGGGTGGTAGTAGTGGTAGGCTTCCTGCCCCGCTGGCTAAGGGTGGTAGTAGTGGTGGGCATCCTGCCCCCCTGGGTGAGGGTGGTAGTAGTGGTGGGCATCCTGCCCCCTGGCTAAGGGTGGTAGTAGTGGTGGGCATCCTGCCCCGCTGGCTAAGGGTGGTAGTAGTGGTGGGCATCCTGCCCCCCTGGGTGAGGGTGGTAGTAGTGGTGGGCATCCTGCCCCCCTGGGTGAGGGTGGTAGTAGTGGTGGGCATCCTGCCCCCTGGCTAAGGGTGGTAGTAGTGGTGGGCATCCTGCCCCCCTGGGTGAGGGTGGTAGTAGTGGTAGGCATCCTGCCCCCCTGGGTGAGGGTGGTAGTAGTGGTAGGCATCCAGCCCCCTGGCTAAGGGTGGTGGTAGGCATCCAGCCCGCCCTGGGTGAGGGTGGTAGTAGTGGTAGGCATCCAGCCCCCCTGGCTAAGGGTGGTAGTGGTGGTGGGCATCCTGCCCCCTGGCTAAGGGTGGTAGTAGTGGTGGGCATCCTGCCCCCCTGGGTGAGGGTGGTAGTAGTGGTGGGCATCCTGCCCCCCTGGGTGAGGGTGGTAGTAGTGGTGGGCATCCTGCCCCCTGGCTAAGGGTGGTAGTAGTGGTGGGCATCCTGCCCCCCTGGGTGAGGGTGGTAGTAGTGGTGGGCATCCTGCCCCCTGGCTAAGGGTGGTAGTAGTGGTGGGCATCCTGCCCCCCTGGGTGAGGGTGGTAGTAGTGGTGGGCATCCTGCCCCCCTGGGTGAGGGTGGTAGTAGTGGTGGGCATCCTGCCCCCTGGCTAAGGGTGGTAGTAGTGGTGGGCATCCTGCCCCCCTGGGTGAGGGTGGTAGTAGTGGTGGGCATCCTGCCCCCCTGGGTGAGGGTGGTAGTAGTGGTGGGCATCCTGCCCCCTGGCTAAGGGTGGTAGTAGTGGTGGGCATCCTGCCCCCCTGGGTGAGGGTGGTAGTAGTGGTGGGCATCCTGCCCCCCTGGCTAAGGGTGGTAGTAGTGGTAGGCATCCAGCCCCCTGGCTAAGGGTGGTAGTAGTGGTGGGCATCCTGCCCCCTGGGTGAGGGTGGTAGTAGTGGTGGGCATCCTGCCCCCCTGGGTGAGGGTGGTAGTAGTGGTGGGCATCCTGCCCCCTGGCTAAGGGTGGTAGTAGTGGTGGGCATCCTGCCCCCTGGGTGAGGGTGGTAGTAGTGGTAGGCATCCTGCCCCCCTGGGTGAGGGTGGTAGTAGTGGTAGGCATCCAGCCCCCTGGCTAAGGGTGGTGGTAGGCATCCAGCCCGCCCTGGGTGAGGGTGGTAGTAGTGGTAGGCATCCAGCCCCCTGGCTAAGGGTGGTAGTGGTGGTGGGCATCCTGCCCCCTGGCTAAGGGTGGTAGTAGTGGTGGGCATCCTGCCCCCCTGGGTGAGGGTGGTAGTAGTGGTGGGCATCCTGCCCCCCTGGGTGAGGGTGGTAGTAGTGGTGGGCATCCTGCCCCCTGGCTAAGGGTGGTAGTAGTGGTGGGCATCCTGCCCCCCTGGGTGAGGGTGGTAGTAGTGGTGGGCATCCTGCCCCCTGGCTAAGGGTGGTAGTAGTGGTGGGCATCCTGCCCCCCTGGGTGAGGGTGGTAGTAGTGGTGGGCATCCTGCCCCCTGGGTGAGGGTGGTAGTAGTGGTGGGCATCCTGCCCCCTGGCTAAGGGTGGTAGTAGTGGTAGGCATCCAGCCCCCCTGGCTAAGGGTGGTAGTAGTGGTGGGCATCCTGCCCCCTGGGTGAGGGTGGTAGTAGTGGTGGGCATCCTGCCCCCCTGGGTGAGGGTGGTAGTAGTGGTGGGCATCCTGCCCCCTGGCTAAGGGTGGTAGTAGTGGTGGGCATCCTGCCCCCCTGGGTGAGGGTGGTAGTAGTGGTGGGCATCCTGCCCCCTGGGTGAGGGTGGTAGTAGTGGTGGGCATCCTGCCCCCCTGGGTGAGGGTGGTAGTAGTGGTGGGCATCCTGCCCCCTGGCTAAGGGTGGTAGTAGTGGTGGGCATCCTGCCCCCCCTGGGTGAGGGTGGTAGTAGTGGTGGGCATCCTGCCCCCTGGCTAAGGGTGGTAGTAGTGGTGGGCATCCTGCCCCCCTGGGTGAGGGTGGTAGTAGTGGTGGGCATCCTGCCCCCCTGGGTGAGGGTGGTAGTAGTGGTGGGCATCCTGCCCCCTGGCTAAGGGTGGTAGTAGTGGTAGGCATCCAGCCCCCTGGCTAAGGGTGGTAGTAGTGGTGGGCATCCTGCCCCCCTGGGTGAGGGTGGTAGTAGTGGTAGGCATCCTGCCCCCTGGGTGAGGGTGGTAGTAGTGGTAGGCATCCAGCCCCCCTGGCTAAGGGTGGTGGTAGGCATCCAGCCCGCCCTGGGTGAGGGTGGTAGTAGTGGTAGGCATCCAGCCCCCCTGGCTAAGGGTGGTAGTGGTGGTGGGCATCCTGCCCCCTGGCTAAGGGTGGTAGTAGTGGTGGGCATCCTGCCCCCCTGGGTGAGGGTGGTAGTAGTGGTAGGCATCCTGCCCCCTGGGTGAGGGTGGTAGTAGTGGTGGGCATCCTGCCCCCCTGGGTGAGGGTGGTAGTAGTGGTGGGCATCCTGCCCCCCTGGGTGAGGGTGGTAGTAGTGGTGGGCATCCTGCCCCCTGGCTAAGGGTGGTAGTAGTGGTGGGCATCCTGCCCCCCTGGGTGAGGGTGGTAGTAGTGGTGGGCATCCTGCCCCCTGGCTAAGGGTGGTAGTAGTGGTGGGCATCCTGCCCCCTGGGTGAGGGTGGTAGTAGTGGTGGGCATCCTGCCCCCCTGGGTGAGGGTGGTAGTAGTGGTGGGCATCCTGCCCCCCTGGCTAAGGGTGGTAGTAGTGGTAGGCATCCAGCCCCCTGGCTAAGGGTGGTAGTAGTGGTGGGCATCCTGCCCCCCTGGGTGAGGGTGGTAGTAGTGGTGGGCATCCTGCCCCCCTGGGTGAGGGTGGTAGTAGTGGTGGGCATCCTGCCCCCTGGCTAAGGGTGGTAGTAGTGGTGGGCATCCTGCCCCCCTGGGTGAGGGTGGTAGTAGTGGTAGGCATCCTGCCCCCTGGGTGAGGGTGGTAGTAGTGGTAGGCATCCAGCCCCCCTGGCTAAGGGTGGTGGTAGGCATCCAGCCCGCCCTGGGTGAGGGTGGTAGTAGTGGTAGGCATCCAGCCCCCCTGGCTAAGGGTGGTAGTGGTGGTGGGCATCCTGCCCCCTGGCTAAGGGTGGTAGTAGTGGTGGGCATCCTGCCCCCCTGGGTGAGGGTGGTAGTAGTGGTAGGCATCCTGCCCCCTGGGTGAGGGTGGTAGTAGTGGTAGGCATCCAGCCCCCTGGCTAAGGGTGGTGGTAGGCATCCAGCCCGCCCTGGGTGAGGGTGGTAGTAGTGGTAGGCATCCAGCCCCCCTGGCTAAGGGTGGTAGTGGTGGTGGGCATCTGGCACCCCCTGGCTAAGGGTGGTTGTGGTGGTTGGCATCCAGCCCCCCTGGGTTGGGGTGGTGGCGCGCATTCAGGCCCCTGTGTGCATATGTGGCATTGGTGATGGGCATCCCGCCCCTATGGTGCTGCTGTTGCTGGTGTAAGTATATTCTGCATCCCTCTGTGTGTGTGTGATGTGTCGTGTACGTGTTGTATGTGTTTTGTGGTTGGTGTCTGACTTACCTTCTGCGCCGTACGCGTCCGTGCCTGTTCCGGTAGTAGATGTAGAATATTGGTATGATCGGGACGAAGGGATTCATGGTTGGTTCGTGTCGTTCGTCCTTCTCGTTGCTTCGCGTCGTCCTCGTCGCTTGGCTTCGTCCTCGTCGCTTCGCTTCGTCCTCGTCGCTTCGCGTCGTCCTCGTCTGTGCTGTGTTCGTCTCGTAGCCGTGGATCGTGTTGTGGCGCGATTCGGAGCTTATGTGCGCCTCTCCCGGATGCTTTGACGTGCCGTGCGTAGCGACGGGTTCGGCGCGTACGGAAAGCGCATCGTACTTGTCCGGCCGGACGGGGCTGCATTTTCCCTTCCGTGCGACTCGATTCGGCGTTTCCGGATTCGCCTCGGTCGGAGAACAGGACCTGGTTTGGGTGAGTAC
>CAWUFW010026762.1:0-31037 GCA_963921515.1 Calotriton arnoldi
GTTAGGTTAAGGTGAGCAATGCTATGGGTGGCACATGGGTTGGGGTGGAGGGCTCCATCTTGCACAGCTGTAGGACAAGGGGGCCTAGTGGGAGTTGTAGTGCAGGCTTCCCAACCACCCACCCACCTCCCTGTAAGGGTGGCTACCTACCTATTAGGTTAAGGTGAGCAATGCTATGGGTGGAACATGGGTTGGGGTGGAGGGTAACATCTTGCGCAGCTGTAGGACAAGGGGGCCTGGTGGGAGTTGTAGTGCAGGCTTCCCAACCACCCACCCAACTCCCTGTAAGGGTGGCTACCTACCTGTTAGGATGAGGTAAGCAATGCTATGGGTGGCACATGGGTTGGGGTGGTGGGCGCCATCTTGCGCAGCTGTAGGACAAGGGGGCCTGCTGGGAGTTGTAGTGCAGGCTTCCCAACCACCCACCCACCTCCCTGTAAGGGTGGCTACCTACCTGTTAGGTTGAGGTGAGCAATGCTATGGGTGGCACATGGGTTGGGGTGGTGGGCTCCATCTTGCGCAGCTGTAGGACAAGGGGGCCTGGTGAGAGCTGTAGTGCAGGCTTCCCAACCACCCACCCACCTCCCTGTAAGGGTGGCTACCTACCTGTTAGGTTGAGGTGAGCAATGCTATGGGTGGCACATGGGTTGGGGTGGAGGGCTCCATCTTGCGCCGCTGTGGGACAGGGGGGCCTGCTGGGAGTTGTAGTGCTGGCAGCATGTACACATGTACCCATGGTGATGTTGCTAGCTACCTTTGGGGGGCTTCAGGGGGAGTGTCTGTTGAATCTGTGAGAGATGTGTTGGGGGGAGTGTTGTGCACATGAATAAATTTGAACCTAGGAGGTATTACTTTGTAGTAGTGCAAGCCAGTACATTTGTGTGATGTTTGGCATTTGTTTGTACTTACCAGCCTCCACTCCCCCGGGTATTCCTGAGAGACTCTCTGGATGTAGAATGCCAAGCACCTTCTCCTCCCATTCAGTGAATGTTTTGAGTGGAACGGGAGGGCCACTGCCTGTCCTGTGAGCCAGCTCATGGTTCTTGGCTCTCTTCTTCTTGACCACTGCCTTCAGATCGTGCCACCTCGTCACAATGTCATCTCTATTGCGTGGCACGTTCCTACTGCATTTACCTTGTCTAAAATCCTTCTCCACATTTGCATTCTTGTGGCTAGTGGTGTCTGTTGGACCTGTTTACCAAACAATTGTGGTTCTACCCTGATTATTTCATTCATCAACCATAACCCTCAACTCACTCTCAGTGAATTTGGGCATTCTCTGTGGTGACATGGTGTGTGATGTGCCAAGGTGTTTGAGGTGCAGGTTTGGAAGTGGTAGTGGTGGTTGTGATGTGTATGGTATGTGCTGTGCAAAGGTGTTAGAGGTGCAGGTGTGGAAGTGGTGGTGGTGGTGGTGATGTGTGTGTGTTGTGCAGATTTGCCTCTCCTGTCAGCTGTGGTGAATGTCCCTTCAGTTGTGGAGTTTTGCAAAGGATTGTGGTATGTTAGGGGCTGGATTTATACTGGTCTCTGTGGGTGTGTCAGGATGGGGTATTGGTAGCAGGTGTGGTGTGTGTGTGGTCCTGGGATTTGTAGTTTTGGAGTTTCCCATGGGGGTGTGTCTTTGGGCTGTGTTAGGTATTTTTGGGTGCATGCCTTGTTTGGTTGGTGCACTTTGTGGCCATGTTGTGTGTTTTTCTCGCGACCGCCATTTTTTTCACGGAGCGTCCGCAGCGGTGGCTCGGCTACGGCGCTTCCGCCGTCTCACTCATTCATCACTGTTGTCTACCGCGGCGGTCGGAAACAGCGCACTGCACCGCGGCGATGTCGGGAATATCATAATTTCGATGGCGGTGTCTCCGCTGTGGTTGCGGTCGTTTCGGCTGTTTCCGCTGCGAAACCGACCGCCGAGGACGGGTTTGGGCCTTCTCCGCAGGCGAACGGCGGTTTCTCGGGGAACCTTTCCGCCGCGGTAGGATTTCTACCGCCGTGGATCCTAATCTGGCCGTCGGTTTTCCCGCGGTTGAGGCGGGCGGTGATTTCCTGCTACCATGGTGGTCGGCTTGCTTTCCCGACTGCCATCGTAATGACCCCCTTAGTTCTTTCTTTAACCAGAGAAGTTAGTTGTGAGAAGAACTTTTTTTTTTCTTCTTTTTTTCTTTTATATTTTTTTATTTTTCTGAACGTTTTTGTTATTTTTTTGGTGTTTTTTTAAAAAAAAAATGAAAAAAGAACGAAAAAAACAGGAAACTTCAGGAATTAACTGGCATTCCCCCAAAAAAAAGCAAACAAAAGTCTAGCAACGATGATTAGTTTGTTGCACTTTACGCAGTGCTGTTTCAAAAAAGCAAATTCAGGACGTATGTCTGGTGGTGATGGACTTGTAGAAGTTCCAGAGGTTGAAGGAACTGCAGGTGGAGGGTTTCTTTCGGCTCTCCTACACTCCTCCCGAGCCAGATTAACCAGATGGAGAGTCTTAAGGTGTTTGTACATTGAGGCTGTACCGCAAGAATATTTTTTCTCAGCACTACCTCTCGACAAGACTCTCTCGCAGATCCGGCAGGTGACTTTTGTGGCGTTGACCTTTTTCTGCCCCTCCGGAAAGGTAAAGAACTTCCACACCACCGACACAGGCCTTTGAGGACGTGGATTTTCTGGTTGAAATTCTTCCTCTGAAGAATGTTGTGACTCCTCCTGTGGCTGTTGTCCTGAAGCCATCTTCTTTTTTGATTTCAAAAACACCAACAAAAAAAATGATGCAAATAGAGTTCTTCTAAGCAGAGAGATGTCGCTCCAAAGAAGCTGAAAGTAGAATGATTGAAATGGGTGGGGTCCTTCAATAGTTACAATGGGAAATGTTATGAACCAATCAAATCTTTTTTTTTCAGGTCACATGGGATCCGCGCACCGTGCGCACACGCAGCACGCACCCTACGCGACTTCGCGAAATTGCATTTAAAAGTAATATAAGTTTATTACAAGTAAAAATATATTATTTTTATGAATACCTTAGATAATGTCTGGCCCTAATATGTATATTAAAGACATATATATATCATTTTAGACATAAATTTTTTTTTGCGGAAGTCGTGCACCTACCGCGTCCAATACACATATAACGTCACGCGGAACTTGTCACGGCGCAAGCGTCGCATACAGTAATGCGCATGTGTCGCGAATGCGCGGGAGTTGGAGTCGCGTACTGGTCGCATAGCAATCGCGCACATCTCAGAAAATACGCACCCGTCGCATACCGTACGCGGATCCTTCACAACATTTCTAAAATGGCGGCTAGAATCCGCGCACTGATCGTGAAAGATACGCTTTGGGTGCGCGACTCCACAAAAATTGAATAAAAAAGGAAAATAATATACATTTATTAAAAAAATATATATAAAACAAAAAAAACAATATTTCAGTTACAATATTTTTAAAAACATTTTTTTTCCATTTACATTAAAAATATATAATGTAATTTAAAAAACTAAAATATGTAAAAATAAACAGTTAAAGATCTGTAGAAAATCAGTATAAAAAAAATACATATAACTATTATTACATTTAAAAATTATCATTTAAAAAACCTTCGAAATTCATTGAAAAAACCATAGGTTTCAGGCATGTTATAGTTAGGAATTAGCATTTAAAAAACCTTAGAAATTCACTGAAAAAACCATAGGTTTTAAGGACAGTTATAGTTAGTTGGACATTTCACTCGTACAAAATTATCCATTCAGACACTTATACACCCACTCATTCTTCAATACGCCTTTCCCTATATATATTAAACATATTTAAACTTTACAGAAACACACAGTCACCGGATGATGTCATTTAAGATGTCATCAGTGATGTCATCAGTGATGTCACTGACCATGTCATGAGTGATGTAATATGTGACGTCATCAGCAGTGCATTGCAGGGCGCGAGTTATAGTTAGCTGAACTAACTATAACGGGGGAATTTCTATGGTTTTGTACGAGTGAAAGGTCCAACTAACTATAACTGTCCGTAAAACCTATGGTTTTTCAGTGAATTTCTAAGGTTTTTTAAATGCTAATTTCTAACTATAACGTGCCTGAAACCTATGGTTTTTTCAGTGAATATATATATATATATATATATATATACATACATATATACATATATATAATCCAAGAGTCCCCTGCCTTTACCTTCTGCCAAAGGTGCACAAACACGCCACCAAACCACCAGGGAGGACTATTGTTTCATCGAATGGTGGACTTCTGGAAAATACCTCGATCTTTCTAGATTACTTCCTGGCCCCTTTTGTTAAAGATTTAAGATCTTACTGTCAAGACAGCTCAGATTTGCTAAGGAGAATTCATGATGTCAAATGGGATAAGGGCTTTCTGTTGATCTCATTAGACGTGTGTTCGCTTTACACCTGTATCAATCAAGAGAAGGGGGTGGAAGCATGTCTGTATTTCCTGCAACGGAGAACCATTGATCTGTACGAACACACAATTATGCTGAAACTCATGATGTTGTATTGTTTACAAGAAAATATTTTTTTATTTGATAAACAACTATATCGTCAAAAATCTGGTACCGCCATGGGCACCTGCTTCGCCCCCAGCCTGGCGAACTTGTTCCTGGGCTGGTGGGAGGAGCAGGTGGTATGGACAGATGCCAAAGAGGAATTCACTAATTGAGTGCCATTATGGCTACAGTACATCGACGATCGCTTTATCATTTGGGATGGGAACAAGGAGTCAGCTCTGAAATTCATTGATCGCCTATCCTGTAATGATCTTAATTTGAAGTTTACTTACAACATCAGTCAAACAGAATGTGATTTTCTTGACGTACATGTAGTGGTACAAGACAGTAAACTGGTCACGAATCTCTTTAGGAAGGAAACTGCGGGCAACAGTACCCTTCACGCTCGGAGCTATCATCCTGTGCCACTCCTGAATAGTATCCCCTATGGGGAGCTACTGCGGGCTCACTGAAATTGTAGTACTGATGACAACTATGAGAAGGAGCAGACCAGCATGATACAAAGATTTAAAGCGAGGGATACTCAGACAAAATTCTATCGCAGGCAACTTCTAAATTGAAGAACATTAAACAAACAGATGTTTTGTTTAAATCTGATACTGTAGTGGTGGAAAAGGTAACCTCTAGTATTCCCAGAATGATTACCACGTACAATACTAGATCTAACAAGTTGAAATCAATAATGAGAAAGCATTTGGGTCTTAATCAGGCTGATCCTGTCATAGGTCGCAGGGTAGGCAATTCACCAACCGTAACCTACAGAAGACCACCCACCCTTAGGGACAAATTGGTCAAAAGCTACTATCAGGTGGAACCATCTTCAACGTGGCTTGATGACAGCAAGGGGTTTCATAAGTGTAATGCCTGTAAGACTTGCGCTACCAGCCAGAGCTGTAGAATGTTTAAAACTGCACATGGTAAGGAAAGAACAATATCCAAATTCATTACCTGTACCACTGATTATGTTGTCTATTCCCTGGAATGCCCAGGTGGGCTTCGTTACATAGGCAGCACTAAACTGCCTGTGAAAAAACGTATCCTGGAACATCTAAGGGCAATAACCAATCTGGATTTTAATTATCCAGTAGCCAGGCACTTCTTTAATGTCCACAACAGTAACAGTAAACTCCTGAAATATGTGGGACTCGATAGAGTGTTAAAACATATCAGAGGGGAGACCGGGAGAAACAACTTCGCATTTTGGAGTCCCGGTATATCATTGATTTAAATACCAGGATGCCCTTCGGACTTAATAAAGAAGAGGAATTTGCCACACACATAGGTGTTTAATCACCAGCAGGGTTAGATATATTCTCCTAAGATCAGCATTCATATATCATACCATTCTATTCTCTCTGTATCCAGTTTGGTCTAAATAATCTCCAAACCTCTTTTAACATTTACTTTTCTTTCTTTATATACTGTTTCACACATTATTGGGGATTCTTTTTCTGTACATTTTTTAAAAGTTAGGGTGCACCAGAGCACATTTTCTTACGAGGCAGGACCTAGTACGAAGGGTGGGCGGTGGGGTGATTGCCCTTGTTATAATATAATGCAATATTATGTCTCACAGCACACATATATATATGTTTATATATTCTACCCAACCGTTACGTACTATTTAACCATCATTGATCATATTCTGTAATGGGGCCGACAGTTGGGCCAATTGGTCTTCTCCTCGTTTAGGATTTATTATTCTATATCACTTAGGTTCTCTCACTGGTCACTTGACACTGATGTATCTCCATTGGGATACATATGTTTTCTCCATCCCCCCTTCTTTATAGCACAGTTCTAGTATACATGGGATCATGTATACATTGATATTATGCTCCAACCCCGTATATCTGTATAGCAATACCTATTAGACACTACTTTCATCCAGAAACTAAGTACACTGACTGGGTACACTGCTATGGTTTAATTTAGTATACATTTGTTCAATATTTAACAATGGATGCTTTCAGCAGATGAACATGATACAATACATCGCAGATTATAGGTATACACGGACACTTGTCGAGCAATATGCTATATAGATTAGGGCCACTAAGGAAGCACTTTATTAATTTGTCTGCATTAATCATCATAGATGGTTCAATATGAATTGGATTATTGTCATTTATTTTCACATATCATTGTTATTCAACAACATTGCCGCTTTTCAAAATATGTCAATGTTAAGCGCCCTAAATATGAATTATGTTACCCTCGTTAACCTTTATTTTTTGGTTACAAGGATTAACATTATTGTCGCTCTTCAATATGTGAAAACTTTATTGTCTTGCGGGCAAGTAGAGAACACCAGAGTGTATTTCCTTTATGTTCACGAAATCACGTGATCAGGTATTAGCGCAAGGTTATGTCTATCAAAGTAACTAGCCGAATCATATTGCTTATGATACAAGCTTTGCATATGTGATGTTTACAACAAATGAAGTATCATGTTAAAATATACAGTGATTACGCTGCACGCTATATTTTTAGTGCTGATATCGTACATGAATTGGGAATGTATATTAGTTGCTATATGTATTTATTTTGATACAATGCAGTCGTTCTCTCTATTTGTCATGTATTTTTTATGCATTTTTACCCAGTTATCAAGATTAGTATTTAATTACAATGCCGGATTTTTTCTATGTCTATGATGATGTTATGCTTACTTTAACGATGTACGGAGCATTGACCTTTGAACTTGACGAAGGCCGTCTGGCCAAAACGCGTTGTTCTTTTGTGCAATAAACCCCCTGTGGATGCCACTGGTATGCCGCCACCTTGTTCATATATAAGGACTGCTTTTGATATATATATATATATTATCTACTGGCGGTCGGCAGTAGATAGTTATAGTTAGGACCACGTTTCTATAGGAAAAGCGTTTTTTGATTTGCTTATAACTTTGGCGTCGTTTGACGAATGTTTACGAATTTTTCCCAAAAACTTCTCTTTTCAGATCAGCTCTTATGTTGAAAGTTTGGGGGTGATTCGTCAAGGGGGGCTGAGAAGAAAGGGGGTCCCAAAACATGTTTACTCCATGCAATTTCCATAGGAAACTTTAGACAAGGCTACAGGTCAAACTGCTGAACGGAATTACATCAAATTTGGCAGGGAGAAGGGTCTTGGTCCAGAAAGCATGCTTTTGTTTAAATGGGGTAAGTCCGTTCAGTAGTTTTAGAGAAATATCAAAATTTACAGATATCGATATTTGAGAATTCTGACATCTGATTGGCTGAGGCGTTGCGAGCACGAGCGTGCGGCTCATTGGCTGCGAACTGTTGAAACTAGGAAGTGTTGGCAGCCATTTTGTGACTGAGTTGAAAGGCGTAGGGGAAAAATAAGAGAATAATTGTATAAGAGGGTATAGTAGGAACACTGTGGTCTTAGTTTAAGCAGTCTGTACGGTGCAGAGGCAGGGAGTTTGAATGTTGCGTAGGCTGTGGAAATCACGTCCGCAGAACAACGGTGCATGGTATTGCGGCAAGGTTGCGTAGGCTCTGGAAATCCCGTCGGGAAAACAATGCGCTGTATTGCGGCAAGCAGTGTGTAGGGTGCACACACAGGTAGTGTGAATGTTGCTTAGGCTGTGGAAATCACGTCCGCAAAACAAAGATGCGCGGTATTGCGGCAATGTTCAGTAGGCTGTGGAAATCATATTGGGAAAATAGCAATGCGCCGTATTGCAGCCTTCCTTTACCTTCCTTTAATATAATGCACAGTAATGTTTACTTATAATGCAGTGTTCACTTTTATCACGGACAGTGAACAAAATTAACGTTTAATTGGCTGAGGTGTTCCAACAACGAGCTCAATGTTCATTGGCTGCGAACCATTAAAAGTAAAAGTGTTGCCAGCCATTCCCTCCCCCTGCATGGAGTAGCACGGACAGGATTGGCTCACATGTTCCAAGCAGGACCTTCCAGAGGTTAATGTTCATTGGCTGCGCACCATTGAAAGTAGAAGTGTTGCCAGCCATTTCCTCCCCGTCCGCGGAGTAGCAGGGACATCTGATTGGTTGACGTGTTCCAAGCAGGACGTTCCCAAGCTTAATGTTCATTGGCTGTAAACCATTGAAAGTACAAGTGTTGCCAGCCATTCTCTCCCCTCCGCGGAGCATCACGGACATCTGATTGGGTAATGTGTTCCAAGCAGGACCTTCCCAAGCTTAATGTTCATTGGCTGTGAAGCATTAAAAGTAGAAGTGTTGGCAGCGATTCCCTCCCCTCTGCGGAACACCATGGACATTTTATTGGCTAAAGTGTTCCGAGTACAAGTTTGTTCATTATTGGCTGGGAACGTTTGACTGTTGTGAAGCGTTTTGTGATGCACTTCAATGGAGTACGGGAAAACAAAGTAGTAGCGGGGAGGGTAGGAACACTATTAACTCTGTAAAGTGGTCACAAGGTGGTGAACAGGGATTGTGAAGGTAAAAATTGTTTTTATATATTTTAAGGGCCATTGATATAATTGGCGTGGGGAGTACAAATCACGGCGGGAAAATAACAAAGTGTGTTGCGGTCTTCTTTTATTAAGTTTGCGGGTGGTATACTTCCCAGTAGCACTATTTACTTAGAATGTGGTGTTTACTTTTCTGACGGGGAGGTGTGGTTGCGCAGCAAAATTTCAGTCTAGGTTTGAAACAGTTTTTATTAAGCAATTACAAATAAACTTTCTTCGACAACTGAAGCTGTACATATCAAAGAGGTGACAAATAAAAACGCAATTCATAAAATATCCCTTAGCGTGGCTACACCCTCCCTTTTTTTTCTGCTATAGTTTGTAAAAGTGTTGCCCCATATTCTTGATAATATAAGAGGGCATGAGTTACTTTTAGATAAAGTAGAAAAGAAGTGCTACAAGAAACACTCCCGCACTACATCATCTCTGGTCACAAGAACAATAACAAGTAAAAAACTGTTAAACACAAATGACTTTATATTACATAGAAATGTACGCTTCATAATTTCTTACAATTTCTATTCTGTAGAACTCTCGAAAGTTCAGTCGTAGTGCTTAGAGGTCACTCACTGCTCTGCTAACAGATCACGGACTCCTTTAAGAACAAATAGGACAGTAGTAATATATACACTACTATTCCTATCAATTCTATAGGGAGAACGAGAATAGGAACCACAACAGAGAAAAAGAGAAATACCAAAAAATCATTAAAAAATGTAGGGTTTATCAAAGGCATTCAGTAAGAAAGTGTCTATGCAAACAATCTTTTTTAAACTGCAATTTCGAAAAATATTCTCCTTGTAAAAATATCTTATCAAGTAAGTTATAAAGGTCAGTAAGCTGTATTTCAGATTGTTTACTCCTGGCGGCGACAAATCTCCAACTCCTGTTGTGTGAAAATATGACACTCTACTACAATATAGAGAGTGACACTGATTGCACACAAAAGGAAAAGGAAAATAAAGTCATGAACACAAAACAAGATCAATAACGAAATACTTTCCAGCAGTGAATATGTTCAGAGCTTCTTTTATCCGGGACTTCGAAATCTTTCAACTTCGCGCCGACGGGTCATAAACTCCTCTGAGATCATAATGACTGTGAATATTACAATATACATACTCACACTATATGATCCCAAGGGGAAACAGAGTAAGAAGCAGAAGCTGCTGACGTTACATATAAATCTTTAGTCTTCGCGCCGACGGGTCATAAACTCCTCTGAGATCACAATGACTGTTAATATTTTAATATACATATTCACAGTATATGATCCCAAGGGGAAACAGAGTAAGAACCAGAAGCTGCTGATGTTACATATAAATCTTTAGTCTTCGCGCCGACAGGTCACAAACTCCTCTGAGATCATAATGTGTGGTTATTATAATATACATACTCACACTATATGATCTCAAGGAGGAAATAGACTACAATCTAGAAGCTGCTGACGTTACATATAAATCTTTAGTCTTCGCGCCGACGGGTCACCAACACCTCTGGGGTCAAGTACAGTGTTAATATTATAATATACAAAGTCACACTATATGATCTCAAAGGAGCCAGAAAAGGAAAAATGTTTGCTGTATTCTGTCTGTTTCTGAAAACAAACTGCTGACGTTACATATAAATGGCAAAAACAACCAATAACACTTTTTCTAAATACAAATGTTTAAATATTGACAAATAGCTACGTATTATAAATATCTACTATGCCATAATCAAACAACTTACAACTCTGGAATATGTTTTGTTGCCGCAAAACAAGAATCCGACGCTAGAAAAGGGAACGTGCATCACAGAATGGACATGCGTAAATAACTTGCATAAACGAAACTAATCAAACAACGGATGTGGTTTATATACTTTTTGGTTATTGAGTAGTCTATGGAAGGAAGATGCGGCTCCGCCCATTTAGATGTCACGTTTACAGTTGACACGTGCTCACGTTTTCACTGTTTAACTTGTGCACGTGTTGGGAAAAGTTACAAAATGTGAAGCGGTAAAGGTTTCGATTTCGATCCTAACACGTATAAGGTCCTTAATATGTACATACGTTGGAGAGCTTAAAAACTGTTACCCGGCAAACCGTGTCATTTCCATTCTCATGACTACAAACATCTATTAATTGCCGTAATTCTAAATAGAGGATATAAAAAAATATCGTTCAGAATAGAAAAAAAAATACGTGCTAATATTTCTCATTACTATGGTTTTAAATTAAAAAAATGCCAGCATTTGTAAAGCATACAGCTTCCCCGGAAAGGTGTGCCGGCGCTCGGGGGCGTCGGGAAGATTAAGCAAGGTGTTGCCCACAGTGACATAGTAGTGGGCTAATGTGCCGCTGGAGCCGGAATCGAACTGTGAACGCTGTTGTTCGAAGTCAGGTATCATAGCTGCTGCGTCACACATTTTCCACACTTAAATGTTAATTAGTGCTAATTAAGTTTTAAACATTGTTAAATTATAACTTATAACAGACTACTGTTACAGTTAGTTTTTCACTACAAAAAGTATGCACGTCTTTTTAAAATTTACTTAAAAACAATATAGGTTTCAGGGACATTGTAGTTAGAAATTAGCATTTATGAAACCTTTGAAATTCACAGAAAAAACCATAGGTTTTACAGACGTTATAGTTAGAAATTAGCATTTAAAAAACTTTAGAAATTCAGTGAAAAAAACCATAGGTTTTTGGGACGTTATAGTTAGTTGGACATTTCACTCATATAAAACCAGAGAAATTGCACCGTTATAGTTAGTTCAGCTAACTATAACTCGCGCACCTACAATGCACTGCTCATGACGTCTCATATTACATCATTCATGACATGGTCAGTGACATCACTGATGACATCACTGATGACATCTCAAATGACAACTAACTGAAACCGCAGAGAAATTATGATGTATTTTTTCAAATGCGTAACACATGATGTACTGATAATTAATTTGCTTCCAACATAATAGCGGATTAGAATGAGGAAGTTGATATGTATTGCCATTTCGATATTTTCTTTATTGGGAAATGTGTAAACAAACAATGTGAAGTATTTTGTTTTTTTCTTTATTGTGAAAACGCATGAACTGTTTCTTTAAATAGAACAGGAAATGATGCATACACCTAACCCGTGACCAAGGAGTGAGGAAACTCCAAAACGCGTTGTGTTGCTTTTTGTTGCCAAGTGTGGAATAAAAATACGCTGGATAACGACTTTGAGTGGCGGCTCTGTGAATTTAGAGCTAGGATACGTCCTGGCCGTAATTACAGGTTCTTTGATATATATATATATATATATATATATATATATAATCACTGAAAAAACCATAGGTTTTAGGGACAGTTATAGTTAGTTGGACATTGCACTCGTACAAGACCCGTGAAATTCCCCGTTATAGTTAGTTCAGCTAACTATAACTCGCGCCCCGCAATGCACTGCTGATGACGTCACATATTACATCACTCATGACATGGTCTTTGACAGCACTCTGCAAACGCGCCCCTGGCGCGTTTGCAGAGGGGAACGAATTCCCCTTGAATACTGGGGTCCCTGAGGGCCAACTAGCCCACCAGGAACCTCCAGTATGCGCCAGGGGTTGCGTTGCACAGAGGTGGACAGAGGCCACGCCCCTTTTACACCTCTCTGCAACGTTGCTCTGTGGCGCTTTTTGGATATACCTGTTGGGCTAGTTGGCCCCCAGGGACCCTCAGGATTCAAGGGAGTTAATTCCCCGACTTAAAACGCGCCACGGGCGCGTTTGCACAGTGGTGAAGGGAGGGGGCGGGGCTTCAGGTGACATGTGTGCAAACAGGCCCCGTGGCGTGTTTTAAGTTGGGGATTAAGTCCCCTTGAATCCTGAGGGTCCCTGGAGTCCAACTAGCCCACCATGTACTTCCAAAAGCGCCACAGAGCTGCCTTGCAGAGAGGTGTAAAGGGGTGTGGCCTCTGTACACGTCTCTGCAACGCAGCCCCTGGCGCATACTGGAGGTTCCTGGTGGGCTAGTTGGCTCCCAGGGACCCTCATGATTCAAGGGGACTTAATCCCCAACTTAAAACGCGCCACGGGGCGCGTTTGCACAGATGTCACCTCAGGCCCCTCCCTTCACCATTGTGCAAATATTCCTCTAAAATCAGCTGAAATACGAATTCCGATTTACTCACCTGTTATCAGGAGAGACCTCAGTGCTGCATCTTTCAGCCCAGTACTGATCCTGAAAAGTAATTTTAACCATACTTACCAGTAACTTGAATTTCCTTCCATAGGATATCATTGCCTGCTTTTTGCTGAAAAAAGTTTCTAAGTGTCGATTTTTGAAACATACAAATATTCCTCTAAAATGAGCGAAATACGAATTCCGATTTACTCACCTGTTATCAGGAGAGACCTCAGTGCTGCATCTTTCAGTCCAGTACTGATCCTGAAAAGTAATTTTAACCGTACTTACCAGTAACTTGAATTTTCTTCCATAGGATATCATTGCCTGCTTTTTGCTGAAAAAGTTTCTAAGTGTGGAGTTTTGGAACTTTATAATATTCCTCTAAAATCAACCAAAATACGAATTCCGATTTACTCACCTGTTATCATGAGAGACCTCAGTGCTGCATCTTTCAGCCCAGTACTGATCCTGAAAAGTAATTTTAACCGTACTTACCAGTAACTTGAATTTCCTTCCATAGGATATCATTGCCTGCTTTATGCTGAAAAAGTTTCTAAGTGTCGATTTTTGAAACATACAAATATTCCTCTAAAATCAGCCGAAATACGAATTCCGATTTACTCACCTGTTATCAGGAGAGACCTCAGTGCTGTATCTTTCAGCCCAGTTCTGGTCCTGAAAAGTAATTTTAACCGTACTTACCAGTAACTTGAATTTCCTTCCATAGGCTAACATTGACTGGTTTCACTTGGAAATTCTTCTAAGTGTGGAGTTTTGGAACTTTAAAATATTCCTCTAAAATCAGCCGAAATACGAATTCCGATTTACTCACCTGTTATCAGGAGAGACCTCAGTGCTACATCTTTCAGCCCAGTACTGATCCTGAAAAGTAATTTTAACCGTACTTACCAGTAACTTGAATTTCCTTCCATAGGATATCATTGCCTGCTTTATGCTGAAAAAGTTTCTAAGTGTCGATTTTTGAAACATACAAATATTCCTCTAAAATCAGCCGAAATACGAATTCCGATTTACTGACCTGTTATCAGGAGAGAACCCAGTGCTGCATCTTTTAGCCCAGCACTGACCCTGAAAAGTAATTCTAACCGTACTTAACAGTAACTTGTATTTCCTTCCATAGGAATCCATTGTCTGGTTTTCAGCAGAAAAGTTTCAAAGTGTCGATTTTCACAAACTACAAATATTCCTTAAAAATCGCCTGTATGACTTAAACGCATTCTTTCAACTGTTTACAGGAGATGCACCAGTGCTGGATCCAGGATCCACCACTGAGTGAGAAAAAGTCACGATAACACTACTTACCTGCTAAGTGAATTTCCTCCCATAGGATAACATTGGTGATTCTATGTGAAAAAGTTTCTAAGTGTCAACTTTTAAAATACAATAATATTCCTTAAAAATCACTACTGTAACCAAAACGCTTTTACTCAACTGTTTACAGGAGATGTCCCAGGACTGAATCTAGGATCCAGTCCTGTGGTTAGAAAAGTAATCCATAAAGTAACTAATTGCATTTAGCTAGAAATTCACATTGAGCTCAATGTTGCATTGTGTTTGAAATTGTGTTGCCCATTGCAACAACTGTAACTACTGTACTTAAAAGTCTATTGCCTATTTGCAAAGTATTTAAAGTAAATTAATTCATTCTGAGAAAGTATATTTTGTAATGTAATGTATAATGTAATTACAATGTAATTTAAAAATAAAATATCTAAAAATAAATAGTTTAAAAAAATGTAGTAAATCAGTATGAAAAAAATAAAAATAACAATTAATACATTTAAAAATTGGCATTTACAAAACCTTTGAAATTCACTGAAAAAAACCATAGGTTTCAGACATGTTATAGTTAGGAATTAGCATTTAAAAAACCTTTGAAATTCACTGAAAAAACCATAGGTTTCAGACATGTTATAGTTAGAAATTAGCATTTAAAAAACCTTTGAAATTCACTGAAAAAACCATAGGTTTCAGGCATCATCCATGTGATAATTTCATGCATCTTCTCACACCCTAATATAACTTTTGATACACCCAATCTAAATTACAGACTGCCATTCTCAAAACCATAGACACTCCAATACCAATAACTACATACCCACTCACTGATTCTTAGGTCTACACACACATCCACTCACTCACCCGTACAGTCACTCATACTTACAGTCACTCAGTACAGGACTATCATATGCACTCATACACCTATATAAACACTGACACACCGCCACTCATCCATAGAGGTACTCACACACCTAGTCAGTCATGCAAAAAATTAATCACACACCCATTTACTCACCTATAGAGTTATACACACACCAGCTCAATAACTCATACAAATACTAGCACATTCTTACGCTCTTATACAATAACTGATACAAGCACACACGCATCCATACAGCCACTCTCACAATCACACACTCTCACGTATAGCCTTTTAAATACTCTAACACACATATATACTTCCTTTTACATATGTAGTTACTCGCACATGTACCACTGAGATATACATTCACTCACTAACACACCCATACACACACTCACCCACCCAAGCAGTCCATCACAGACGCACTCTTCAAATCATGCACCCAGTGAATCACCCACTCACACATCTATGTACAGAGTCGCACACACCCCACCCACACAAACACTCAGGCACCCATACAGATACTCAGACAACCAATCAATAACTCATATAGACACTCATGTAGCTATTCACAAACCCATGCAGCCACTTACACAGCAACAGACAGACGGATACAGACATTCACCCAGTTTAGTCACTAACCCATGCATTCAGTAAGATACGTTTAATCACTCACTTATACAGTTAGTCACGCACCTACTAAATCATCCATTCAGACACTTATACACCCACTCACTCTTCAATACGCCTTTCCCTATATATATTAAACATATTTAAACTTTACAGAAACACACAGTCACTGGATGATGTCATCAGTGATGTCATCAGTGATGTCATTTGAGATGTCATCAGTGATGTCATCAGTGATGTCACTGACCATGTCATGAGTGATGTAATATGTGACGTCATCAGCAGTGCATTGCGGGGCGCGAGTTATAGTTAGCTGAACTAACTATAACGGGGGAATTTCACGGGTTTTGTACGAGTGCAATGTCCAAGTAACTATAACTGTCCCTAAAACCTATGGTCTTTTCAGTGAATTTGTAAGGTTTTTAAATGCTAATTTCTAACTATAACGTGCCTGAAACCTATGGTTTTTTCAGTGAATATATATATATATATAAAATACACACACACACATATATATATCTTACCTTATTAACCTACAAATCCTAAACCCATACCCACTTACCATGCGTGATGAAGGCACACATACCTGCATGGTAAAGGCTTGATTGGAGAAGGCATTGCGCGGTAAAGGTACCATTGTAAAAGCTGTTTCTGTCTGCATGCCCTGTTATGCACTACTTGTTTCCTTGCTGTATGTCATCCATTTGTATTGTAATCTTGAAGTAATACATGGAATGCTACAATCCCAGAATGAAAGCTTGTCTCTAATTTCCTTATTACAGGAGAGTTGTAATGTCTCCAGTCACCTATAATAAAGAAAAATATATAGCTGCTAAACTATATTTGGTTATTACAGTCAAGTTCTGAAGTCACTATGCAACTGGCAGAGCCAGCAGCCAGCAGCCAGGGTGAACAGCAGGTCAGGGAGCCACCATTTAAACAAGGAAAACAGAAACTAGCTTTTACTTCTTCTGATACATTTCGCAAAAGAAAAATAGTGATACCCAGAAAGGAGAAATTTATGAGAACATCCTTATCTTTTCATTGCAGGAAAGATAGAATTGCTTCATGTTTCTACACAACCTGAACCACTGATTTTTTTAGTCTTGCTTATATTAAAATTATTCTATTACAGACTACGTTTTGCTGAGTTTAATTTCTTAGTACAGAATCTGCTTTTATACTCCTTGGGGCAGATATTTAAAGAAGTCACGCAACACAGTGCAGCAGCCAAAAATGCTGCACTGCATTGCATGACAGGGAGGGAGCAGGAGAGCACCATGACTACAGGGATATGGCTTTCTCCTCCACCCTCCCTAGTGCCGGCGCTGATTGCAGCCAGGCACACATCTTAACGCCTTAGCGCTATAGGTGTGTGCCTGAGTCTAGCATAGGTTTTGTACAGGAAGGATACCCTTCCTGTGCAAAATACTATGCCTAGACAAGTTAAAACACTTTTCCCACTTTGTATGTGTGCTGCACAGTGCAGCACGCATGTAAGAAAAGAAAGGAGAAATGAAAATATTTATCCTCTTAATGCCTCCTTTCAGATGGTGTTAACTTTTGGCACTAAACCCTGTCTACAATTGTTTGTAGATAGGGTTTTGCATCAAAAGGCATGCGTGGTTGCACAGGAACGCCCATGTACCACCCCTGTAACGCAACCTTGGCGCTAAGTAACGCAAAGCAATGCTTTGCACTGCTTTGCATTACTTGTAGGATACTTTCCAACGCAAAACGTTTTGCGCTGGAAAGTAAATTACTAACAACACATTTTGTGCTGGTTAGCATCACTTTTGTGACACTAACTCAGCACAAAATGTTTGAAAATCTACCCCATTGTTTACAAAAACATGAAAGGGAAAGACACCACGAACTTAAGTGGTTTATGGAAAGGTGATCATGTATTATGAGGGTGTTTTGACAAAATATCAAATAAAAAAGTATTGTGATACAAAAATATCGATTCAAGAATATCGGGATGTCAAAAATATCATTGGCAAGAATATTGAAGATAAGAATATCATTTTAGTTTTTATTATCATTGTAAAAATTTTGAATTAGAAAATATTGTTGTATATAACATCGTTTGTAAATGTTATTTTGCATGTATTTTATTGCATCATGTTTGATTTTGTATGATTAATATTTCTTGTTATTTGTGTATTTAGTAAGAGAATTTGTTACTTGTAAAATATTTGCAATTTGTATTTTTATTGTATTAACGTGTAAAAATAATACATATATGACATTTTTGTAGTAGTGGGATATTGAGTTATTGGTGGATAAGTGTGGGGAGATTTTTAAAATGTGAATCTTTTAATTTAAATTTAAGGTTAATTATTTTAATGGTATGCAATTTTATATTGTAAAATGTATAAATGTATTTTGTTAAATTAATAATTTTTCTAAATAAATGCATATAATTGTTTTTAATGTATGTATTAATTACATTAAATGTAAAAAAAAAATTGTCAATATTAAAATAAATCTTCAAATTATGAAAAAATGGCAACATTTAAAATATATATCAAAAATACATTTTGTGATGTAAAATATTTGCAAATTCGTTTAATAACAAATATTATATTTAATATTTTTAAATCATTTTTAAGGATTTTTTATATTGGAAATTATAATGTAATTGTAAATAAATTGTTTCACATTTATTTTTTATTTACATTTATTTTAAAGGTTTTTGAAATGTTGTCTAGTTATATTATGAAAATGTAATACATATGTATTACATATATTTATATGTAATACATTTATTTATGAAAAAAATCAAACACATTTTAAATAATATTATTTTTATATGTTTAATATTGGAATATGTTCTGTTGTTGGGAACATATTTTCTAAAATATTATATAGTTTTTTAATTATTATTCGTTTATAAATTTGTTTTCTTCATTCTTGTTTTTTAATGATTTTATTTTTGGAGTATGAATTTTCTTATGTTATGTTTCAAAGGTTAGGAATATTAGTAAATATTGATAAAAAAAGCAATCTTAATTTATGTTATAGATCAGAAATTATGTGTATGTACTATTGATTGTGCACATAACATTTTTATTGTGGAGCCCCGTGCATAAAACGTTTTTGATTCCAGTCCAATGCCTTCCCCAAATTGGTCTAGATTGGAGTGAGAATAGTAAATTTCACCCCTTTAGCATCCAACACTTTTCCTAAATTGGTTTAGATTGGAGCAGGAATAGTAAATGTCACCCCTTTAGTGTCCAAAACCTTCCCAAAATTGACTTAGATTGGAGTGGGAATGGTAAATGCCACCCCTTTAGTGTCCAACACTTTCTTCAAAATCGTTTATATTGGAGTGGGATTAGCATTTGTCACCCCTTTAGTGTCCAATGGCTTCTCAAAATTTGTATAGATTGGAGTGGGTATAGTAACTGTCACCTGTTTAGTATACAACACCTTTCCCAACTTGGGGACCAATTACGATGTCGGTCGGAAAGGCTCCGAACGGCATTCGGTTAGTCCGAATCCGTGTCAGAACCCGTGTTTACGACCGACTCGGAAACATTTCCGACCAACCGATTACGATACAAGGTAGTCGGTCGGTCATTCCAAATCGGTTCTGAGCGGCATTTGGAGAGTCTGAGTCGGTCGAAGCCAAATCGTAGAGCTCTACGGGCTGCGTTTCAGAATGCCCGATGACGATGTCGGATTCCGACAGCCTTTCCGACTTTGTCTGTCCGACACAAAAAGGCTGTCGAAGGCTGACTTTGGGGGCCGGTAGCGGGCCACCCTTCAGCCAGAGGCCTCCGAATGGCCCCCGGTGGGGTACCCATTGGACCCCTCTTTACAACCATGCACAGTGTGGCAGGCACCATGGGGTGCCCGCCACAGGATGCAAGGTTTTCCGGAACAACCCATTTTTTCAATGTGAGTCTGTGTTGTCGATCGGAACACAGGCTCCCATTTCCGACCGAATGGTGTTCGGAAACATTGTAATCGGTCGGTCGGAATGCTTTCCGACTGACATCATAATCGACCCCTTGGTATAGATTGGAGTGGGAACAGTAAATGTCACCCCTAGTGCCCAACACCTTTCCCAAATTGGTATAAATTGGAATGTGAATAGTAAATGTCATTCCTTTAATGTCCAACAGTTTCTTTAAAATGGTTTAAATTGGAGTGTGATTTTTTCATTTCATCATTTTAGTATGAAATACTTTTTAAAAATTGTATGTCTATATAGTGTGAGTAGTTTATGTTCTATAATTGGTATTGTTGGTGCTTAGAAAGATATTTAAAAAAAGCAGTTACTAGTATATTTGTAATAACTAGCATTATTAATTACATATTGTCACAGAAGAAACACATGTAACACATTTTTATTTTTTATTTATGTTTTTCAAAGTTTATTTAATGCATATTGTTGCATTTTTAAACATACATATTTCTAAGTAAAAATAAACATTTATATATAGATAAATAAAATTTTATTTAATGCATTTTTATTATTAAATAAAAAATGTAAATCATATTTAAATAGTATTGTATGTTGTACATGATCCAGGTTTTGTTTTCTATTGTTTAACATTTTGTAACATTTCTTAAATTGCTTCATATGCATATTTTTAACATCATTGTAGCATACGTTTTTTCAGCATATATTAAATAGTTGTATATTTTGTATACCATTATTTAATTTACACTTTACAATTTGTTTCCAGTTTGTACAACAGCTTTGACATGTTATACATGTTTAATAAGTTTTTACATTTTATAATGCATTTATTCAACATTTGTAACTTATTTTCCCATTCATTTCTATAGTCTTCTCTTTAGTTTCATTTAGCAGCCATTTTTTTACTGCCACTTTCTATGTTGTAGTATATTTGTGTCATTTATAGTTTATTTTCTGGGATCCAGGTCGCAGTAAATTGCTGCTGGTCGTTCACAGAGGTAAGTCCTTTTAAAAGTATTTTTTGTGGTTTTGAGGGTAGGAGTATGTAGGGGGAAGGTCTAGAGGTTAGTTATGGTGTTGTTTGTGAAGTTTTTGTACATTTGGTTGAATTAATTGTAGTGTTTTTCACTAGTGTGTAGATTTGGGTTTTCGTCTACTGTTTTACTAATGTATCGATATGTTATGTTATCCTGTGTTATGTTACTTGCTTCATGATAATCAAGTGTAATGTATATGTACTTTTGGGAATGTAATGTTTTTTACAGGTGGACTTTCTGTTTTACTTTTCAGGATTTTGTCGACAAATGTGTGCTATGGCCTTTGGGATTTAACTTCTTTTTTAAAGGAAATCTCTTTTGGCCTCTAATAAACCAATATTTTATTTTATAAGTGTGTACAGTGACCCTGAATTGACCGTGATGGTAAGTGTTACACCCTCAATATTCATCTCACATTTTGTTTTTTTCTTCTCGCCATGTATGCCTAGTAGTTCAGGGTCCGAATCCACACTTAAAACACACATATTTGTGTCATCAACGTCTGTGTCTTGCGTGTCCAATTCAGAATCCTCCTGAAGAAGTTTAATGGCTGTATTTTTACTATTTTTTACCTAAACACGTTTTGATAGTGACCTATGATTCCGCAACCAGAACACCTTTGGTTGCGGGCTGGACATTTTTTATCATTTGCTAAATGGCCCAACAGCCCACACCTATAACATCTTATCTCGCTGCTGGAATCTGACTCTTTTTTCTTGGAAGTGGAACTGGGTTTCTTTGCTTGAGATGTACTGGCTTTCTTTCCGGCTTTGATTCTGTTTACTATCTCCTTATGATCTTGTTTGTCATTAGTATGAGGAGATGTTTTGTTGTCAGCTAAGACTACTTGGCACACCTCGTAGTCAATTCCACTTGTTTGACGATCTCTATGACTTCCTGGAGAGGGGTCTGTCCCTTGGCCCAAAGGCTATCCTGTATGGAGGAGTTTGCTGGGTGCATAACAATTTGGTCCCTGATGAGCTCATCATGCAATGAGCCGAATCGACATGTTAAAGCAAGATTCTTTAGAGCAGGGTTATATTCCTCCACCATTTCGTCCTTAGATTGTTTCCTGTAATAAAACTTGTATCGATCAATCCCTAGGCCCACAGTGGGCACATAGGGGTCGATTCCGATTCTGGCCGGAAAAAGCACCGACCGACTCGGATCCGGAAATAATACCGACCGACACGTACCTGTGGCGCCCGACACGCCAAGTACGATGCAAGGCGTGCAAAATCCGACCGACACGTACGGAACCCAAGTCGACCGACCGAGCCGCACGGAAAACAGCAATCCGGTCGGAAAACACGCGAATCCAACCGACCGACACGCACCCGGAACAAATCCGACCGAAACGTACACGCGAACTCCAAACAGCAAAGTATGATGCAAGGCGCGAAAACCACGAGCGAGTCGGACGGAGGCCAAGCCGTACGACCGACACGCATACAAAACCGAGCCGAAGCAACACAAAACACCGCGACCGACGCGTACGCAGCATAGAAAACTGCACATACACAGCGTGAACGAAACGGAGAACACTGTACGAGACAAATGCAGGGTCCTACTCGGTCACAAGAACGTCTCCAACATACACAGACAGTACAAAGGAAAAATCACCCAAAAAAGGCCAAACAAGCAATTACAAAGCCAATAAATACTGGGGGGACAGAGAACAAAGACACACCCACAACTCCACCCATATAAAGGACACAAATCACAACCATGAGCCTTTGCAAATGCCATTCCACTGCCAGCACCCAAGAGAAAGCAACCACACACCCACAGCTCATCCCTCACACAAGCCACACACCATCAGCACACCAACAAATACCTACCTCACATACACCCAGCAAAACACACACTCACACACCCTCACCTGCACACCAACACACACATCACTCACCATCACCACCCATCACCATGCCCCCCAAGAAGAATCCCAAGTTCCTAGATAGTGAATTGGAAGTCATGGTAGACGAGATCCTCAGGGTAGAGCCACAGCTGTTTGGCACACTGGTCCAACAGACCCCCATCTCCCAGAAAACCAAGATGTGGGAGAGGATCATCAACAGGGTGAACGCACAATCACCATGTCGGCGCACAAAGAGCGACATCCAGAACAGGTGGTATGACGTGCGCAGGAGGGTACGGGACCTGCTCAAAAAAGACTACATCAACAGCCAACTCACCGGCAGTGGCCCTCCTGCCAAGCCAATATACCTCAGGCCCTGGGAGGAGAAGCTGCGGGCCATCCTTCCGCCAGTGAGCGTATATGGACTAGAGGACATCCCAGAGCCTGGTGAGTACACAACAAATGTACACAATATACTGCCACAAAACACACACACATCACTGTCCGGGGGAGAGTCAAACCATGCACTCATAGCAATTGCACAGCAACCAGAACAGAATCATCCCAAAATGTGTATGTCAGTCAGATAAACACAACACATGCCATCAAAAAAGTCACATCCAACTGTGCCATTACATGTACAAACAACTACAACTACAGCTAGGCAGTGGCACAAATAGAACTAACAAACACATCCAGACATGTAGCCACCACAACAACACCAACACACAGTGAAGAACACTCAAAGGAAGGAATTCTGTGTATGCTGGCCAAGTCAGTGTAGCCAATAGCATCATGGGAGTCGCAGTCACACATATTGCCCCCCCACAACTGCCCCATCAACACCACCATGAACCATGTGCACATCACAGGGAGTGGAGAAGGACTCACAAGATGGCTGACACTGGCTACTGCTGTGGGGAGCACAAGGCCCTGCTGGCAACTGTGCACCAACAAACAGCAGGACACCACTGACTGACATCCTGAGAGACAACTTCCACTCCCTGCAATGCAAGCACGTTCCATGGTGGGATAACTGGCTGGCTGGCTGGGTGGGAAGGAGGACTTGCAGCACTAACCATAGTCACAAGCACCTCCCCTCATACACCCCCAACACAAACTCCACAGAACCCACCTGGTAGAATGCAATGCCCCCCATCCTAACACAAGATCCCACAAAGAACCACCACCCTGGGTTATGTTGTGTGAAGCACAGGGACACTCTTGGGACTTTTAGCCAAACAACTGCCAGGACAACACTCCCAGCCATCCTGTCAGCACAGCCAGCCCACCCCACAGGGAAGCAGAGTCAAAGGAAGGAAGCATGGGCATGCTGGGAAGGGGGGTGGAGGCAATAGCATGATGGGAGTCGTAGTCACAGCTCTACATCCCCCACCACATGGCCCAGCAAGCTCACACTCACGCATGCACATCCCACAGAGAGTGGAAAGGCCCATCAAAGATGTCTGACACTGTTGCTGTGTCGTGGGGAGCACAAGGGCATGCTGGGTACTGCACACCAACCAACAGCAGGACACCACTGTCAGCCATCTTGCCATTGCTCTCACACCCACACACACTGAACTCCCCACAAAAGCAAGTAAGTGTGGGAATGCTGGGAAGTGGGGTGGAGGCAATAGCATCATGGGAGTCGTAGTCATAAACATAGCTCACCCCCACAACTGTCCCATCAACACCACCCTGAACCATGCTCACATCACAGGGTGTGGAGAAGGACTCACAAGATGGCTGACACTGGCTACTGCTGTGGGGAGCACAAGGCCCTGCTGGCAACTGTGCACCAACAAACAGCAGGACACCACTGAATGACATCCTGAGAGACAACTTCCACTCCCTGCAATGCAAGCACGTTCCATGGTGGGATAACTGGCTGGCTGGCTGGGTGGGAAGGAGGACTTGCAGCACTAACCATAGACACAAGCACCTCCCCTCACACCCCCCCAACACAAACTCCACAGAACCCACCTGGTAGAATGCAATGCCCCCATCCTAACACAAGATCCCACAAAGAACCACCACCCTGGGTTATGTTGTGTGAAGCACAGGGACACTCTTGGGACTTTTAGCCAAACAACTGCCAGGACAACACTCCCAGCCATCCTGTCAGCACAGCCAGCCCACCCCACAGGGAAGCAGAGTCAAAAGGAAGGAAGCATGGGCATGCTGGGAAGGGGGGTGGAGGCAATAGCATGATGGGAGTCGTAGTCACTGATATTGGTCACCCCCACAACTGTCCCATCAACACCACCCTGAACCATGCTCACATCACAGGGAGTGGAGAAGGACTCACAAGATGGCTGACACTGGCTACTGCTGTGGGGAGCACAAGGCCCTGCTGGCAAATGTGCACCAACAAACAGCAGGACACCACTGACTGACATCCTGAGAGACAACTTCCACTCCCTGCAATGCAAGCACGTTCCATGGTGGGATAACTGGCTGGCTGGCTGGGTGGGAAGGAGGACTTGCAGCACTAACCATAGTCACAAGCACCTCCCCTCACACACACCCCAACACAAACTCCACAGAACCCACCTGGTAGAATGCAATGCCCCCATCCTAACACAAGATCCCACAAAGAACCACCACCCTGGGTAATGTTGTGTGAAGCACAGGGCCACTCTTGGGACTGTTAGCCAAACAACTGCCAGGACAACACTCCCAGCCATCCTGTCAGCACAGCCAGCCCACCCCACAGGGAAGCAGAGTCAAAAGGAAGGAAGCATGGGCATGCTGGGAAGGGGGGTGGAGGCAATAGCATGATGGGAGTCGTAGTCACTGATATTGGTCACCCCCACAACTGTCCCATCAACACCACCCTGAACCATGCTCACATCACAGGGAGTGGAGAAGGACTCACAAGATGGCTGACACTGGCTACTGCTGTGGGGAGCACAAGGCCCTGCTGGCAACTGTGCACCAACAAACAGCAGGACACCACTGACTGACATCCTGAGAGACAACTTCCACTCCCTGCAATGCAAGCACGTTCCATGGTGGGATAACTGGCTGGCTGGCTGGGTGGGAAGGAGGACTTGCAGCACTAACCATAGTCACAAGCACCTCCCCTCACACACACCCGAACACAAACTCCACAGAACCCACCTGGTAGAATGCAATGCCCCCATCCTAACACAAGATCCCACAAAGAACCACCACCCTGGGTAATGTAGTGTGAAGCACAGGGCCACTCTTGGGACTGTTAGCCAAACAACTGCCAGGACAACACTCCCAGCCATCCTGTCAGCACAGCCAGCCCACCCCACAGGGAAGCAGAGTCAAAAGGAAGGAAGCATGGGCATGCTGGGAAGGGGGTGGAGGCAATAGCATGATGGGAGTCGTAGTCACTGATATTGGTCACCCCCACAACTGTCCCATCAACACCACCCTGAACCATGCTCACATCACAGGGAGTGGAGAAGGACTCACAAGATGGCTGACACTGGCTACTGCTGTGGGGAGCACAAGGCCCTGCTGGCAACTGTGCACCAACAAACAGCAGGACACCACTGACTGACATCCTGAGAGACAACTTCCACTCCCTGCAATGCAAGCACGTTCCATGGTGGGATAACTGACTGGCTGGGTGGGTGGGAAGGAGGGCCGGCTGTCAACCAAACACAACCAATGCAGACCATGTACACACCCCAAAAAATACATAGAAATGCCCAAATAATGCAGGACAATGTGCCACACCAATATCAACCCCTGACTGTGACGACTTAGGAAAATGCAATGTACAGGCCCGCACCCAGAGGCACAGTCACAACTGTCATGTGTGTCAACCATTGATGCCTGCAGAAACCTAACATACATTGTGTGTGTCTCCCAAAAACTGGTGATGATGGGGACACAGCAGCAGACGCTGAGGAGTCCCAGTCCCAGGCTCAAGAGGATGCGGAGCTCACTGGCATCGTACAGCCTCTGTCCTCCTCGGACGATGAAGACCAACCTGGCACATCAGGTGCAAGCCTACATGCAGCACCAGCAGGACCACCAGCTGCAGCACCAGCAGGACCACCAGCTGCACCCCTGCACCCACCCCTCCAATGACTGCCACCACAATTACCATCCCTGCCGACATGGACAGAACAAGGAGCAACATCAGCACAGGGACCCTGGACCAACCTGGGGCCATGGACACCACCACCAACACCAACCCCCAAGGTGGACCAGGGTCATCTGTGCGTGCCACTGCACACACTGCACATGTCAGCAGGGGTGGTGGGAGGGGTGGGAGACAGAGGTCGCTGCTTGCAGAGGTTGCTGGTGTGCATGAAGACCCACAACTGGTACGCATAGCTGATGCGTTCCAGTCCAGCACCGGAGACCTCAGCCAGGTAGTGGGGCTCCTCAGAGACATGAAACAGCAGCAGGCTGCCCATCATGCCCGCTTGGACTCCCACATGTCCCACGTGGAGTCACACATGTCCTGCGTGGACTCACACATGTCCCGCGTGGACTCACACATGTCCCGCGTGGAGTCCAAGTGGGATGCACTGCATGAGATGACGGCGGTGCACAGGGACATTTTACAATGCCTCCGCCAGATGACCAGCAACCAGTCCACACCTCCCTGTGTGCCAACAACATCTGGTGCCGAACAAACTGCAACTGCCACAGGGAGGGAGGATGACTCTGGCGGAGAGTCCCCTGCACCGCAGCAGCCTGTACTTGAGGGGCCCCCCAAGAAGAGGGGTCGTCCGAGGAGGGACAAGTGAGAGGCTGATGGCCAAGCGCAACTCCCAGGAAGCCTGAACCTGTTCTGGATGTTCACCTTTGTGCACAGACTGTTCACCCTGTTGACGGCAACACTACTCCCACACATTGCATGGGGAGTACAAGTTGGACCAATGTGTCAGACAACTGTGGCCCCGATACTGGGGATTCTGTCTACCAGGACTTTCAATTCACCTAGGAACTTCGGATTGCACGATTTATGTACAGCACTACCCATCCTATGCACTATTCACACAAATGTATCACAATAAACACACTAATACACCATACTTACCTCTGTTGTGATTCCAACGTGGGTGCTGTTATGGGGATGATGAACTGCAAAATTACACTGTGTATGCGAACTGCAACAGCAAGGACAACACAGGCATGTGAGTAAAGGCAACGTGACACATATGAGGGAGACACACCACCAGGGCTACACAACACATACACACCTAGGCCATCTGACTCATTGCCTACACTGATGTTGCCAGGGAAGACGGTGCAATGCACAGACACCACACCCATTCCCAGTTGTAGTCAAGTAGCCCACAGGTGCAGTAAGCAAATGGCAGTCAAATGTGTGACCACAGACAACGCACATCACAAAGTGAAGCACAGGTTTATTACACAGTTGCAACATGTCGTAACCACTACAGATGCAAGGTAATCCCACCTGGCAGCGGGCATACAGTCAACAACTGTAGACGGAAGGAAGTCCATGGGTGTGGCGCACATCACCTGTAGGGACACAACAGCTACCAGCCTGGAAGTGCAATCACGTCGTCGGTGGACACAGTTGACCAAACGAATCTGTAAGTACCCTGTGAAGGACAGAAATGACACACAGTCAAAAGCAATGGAGTACAGGACAGAACAGCAAAACTCATGCACAATACATGTTACAAGATACCCACCCAGAACCAAGTTAGCATGTCAACACTGTTGGGGAGTACAGCCCACCTGTAAGCACACATCGCAACACACATCCAGTCAAGTAGCCCATGGACACACTCCAACAGCACCAGAGCACCACCTACACATCATGCCAACTCACATCATTGACATGACACCTCAGGATACTCACATTCAGCTAAAGAAGTTGGTGATGAGCTGTGTGTGGACATCACCATCATCATCATCATCATCATCGTCACTGGCATCGTGGTCCAGGCCAGGATCCTCCACAGGTGGCGGATGTTGGTCATTGTCATCCTGGATGAGAGGCAACTCCTTCCGCACTGCCAGGTTGTGGAGCATGCAGCAGACGATGATAATCTTGCACACTTTCGCAGGGGCATATGGGAGGGACCCTCCGGTCTTGTCCAGGCAGCGGAAGCGGCTCTTCAGGAGACCAAATGTCCGCTCAATCACTCTCCTGGTCCGACCATGTGCCTCATTGTAGCGCATCTGGGCTGGTGTCACAGGGTTCCTGAGGGGTGTCAGCAACCACGGCATGTTGGGGTATCCCGAGTCACCTACGGACAGACAAGTGCACATTAGCTGACTTGGAAAAGTGGGCGGAATACTACAGATCAGATCACACACAATGGCACAAAGTCAGTACACACCGACAAGCCAGGCACGCTGGTTCTGCATCTGTGCCATCATCCTGGGGATGCGAGTACTCCTCATCACAAAGGCATCTTGTGCTGAACCAGGGAAACGGGCACACACGTGTGTGATGGGCATGTCTGCAAGACACACCACCAGTGCATTGACCGAGTGGTAGTGCTTGCGGTTCCTGTAGGCCTGCTCCTGGGCCTGTGGTGGTACCAAAGCCACATGTGTCCCATCAATGGAGCCAATGACATGCGGCATCCTCCCCAGGGCATAAAAGTCACTCTTCACGTCAGTGAGTCGTCGCAGTCTAGGGAAATAGATGTATCGGTTCAGGAATAGCAACATTGCCGCCAAAACATCGCGGAGCACACGGCTCAACATGGTCTGTGACATCCCACCAGCAGTCGCCACAGTATGTTGGAAGGTACCGGTGGCAAAGAAGTGTAGGGCTGCCATCACCTTCACCTTGGGGGTCAGCGCTGTAGGATACGGCCGGCCAGGCTGCAAATGTGGGGACAACTGCACTGCCAAATCCTCAATCAGCTGCCTGGTGAAGCGGTACCGTCGGATGCTGTCCCGTTCCACCATCGTTGCCAGGTCTGGAAATGGTCGATGGACAGCAGGAGCCCTGCAGTGCAGAGGAGAAGTAAGCAAGATTGTCAGTCAGCCCACATATGCGGCATTGAACACACTCAATATACCAACATACATCATTATGAGGCACAACTACATGAAGTGTGCAGTTCCGTAAGGACATGTATGGTACATACATGGCCAACATCTGTCAACACGGTCCAACAGGTGGCATCAATTAGTCCCAGGTTGGCCCATTGGATATCATGAGGCCGTGTCACAGTTCCCATCTCCTGTTGCTGTGTCACAATCACCACCCACAGTGACATGTGAGGACAGATGTGCCCCAGGCACCACAGCTCAACGACAGGTACATTCCCAGGGACCCTGTATTGCCACATGAACACTGGCATTACATGGAGTATCATGTATACACCACAGCAAAACAACAATGACCCCCACAGGTAGTGGTCCCACTTGCCACGGCAGGACAGACATGGACGTCTGTGACACACACACGCACAACATCAAAGTCCATGCACAAACAACCTGGATGTGGAGCCTGTCTCCCATTGTGCACATGAAATCAGAGACATTGTAAACACTACATGCACAAAGACTGTGGAGGACCATCACTATTGTGCCACTGGGACACCCTGGCTCAAACATACCGTCCCACATGGGACTCACGGGGTATGTGACATGACATACACATACACCACCGTGAAATGTGACCATGGCACATGCACAGATATGAACAGTTGCACATCACAGTGGTCATGTACACGTAACACCCAGGATCCTGTCCCCATGAACACGTGCACAGCCTGGGGGTGGCTGCCCACAGGTGACACCCACAGGACAACATGTACACCAACATACACACAATAGGAAATGCAGCCTTACATGCCTTATGATAAAGTTTGGACAGGCTGTCGTGATGTAGGTGTGCCCCTCACTCCCTGGGAGCTATCTGTGGCTGGCATATGTCCATCTGAGACAGGCATGCTGACATATGCCAGTCACATGTACAGTGATGCGTTGAACAGCAATGGACCGATCAGTGCCCCCGGCCGGCCCATTGCATTCAATGTGTGCGGGTACGCATTGTACCCCTGTACGTGTTGTACCGCAATGGACCGATCGGTGCGCACCCATTGACAATGGGCTTGCCTGGCAACGGACGCGTTTTCGAATTTCGAACGAGTCGGTTGCTGTAAATTCAGTTGGTCACCCACAACAATGTTGCAAAATCATGTATGTCATGAAGTTGAAGGTTTGAAGGATGCTGTGGGCGTGTTTTGGTGCTGCTATTCCATGGATTGGCCAGATTCAGAAGATGCAAACGACTTGGACCTATCACTTTGGACACAAGGGACAGTATCTGCCTC
>CAWUFW010026763.1:0-31002 GCA_963921515.1 Calotriton arnoldi
GATGACAACACACACAAGGACACAGCCAACATTTTACATAAATGCACTACATTTTATTCGGCCCTGTATACCTCAAACGGGGAACAGTCTATCTCGCTGGTGACTTATTTGGAGGAAGAGGCGTTGGGATGGCTCGGTGAGCCGCAAAGGGAGTTCCTGGCAGCCTAGATCGAGGAGTATGAGATCAGAGCAGCTGTGATGCAGCTGCGCTCTGGTAGAGCTCCTGGATCAGACGGTCTCCCTACCGATTTCTATAAAACATATATTAAATGCCTGACCCCAATACTTAAGCAGGTGTACGACAAGGCTAGGAGAGAGGGCATCCTTCCTATGTCCATGCGGGAGGTAACAATAGTTTCCTTATTGAAACCAGGAAAACCAAGTGATAAGTGCGAGTCGTATAGACCACTCTTCCTCATGAACTGTGATGTCAAAATCCTGGCTAACAGGCTGAGACTCCTCATGAGCTCCCTTGTTCTACCCAACCAGGTGGGGTTTATCCCTGGGCGGTCGACATCGCACAATTAACGTACACTTTTTTCACTTATAAATGATGGTCACCCAGAGTTAGAGGCGATGGCATTTTTTGGGATGCTACCAAATCGTTTGATTCAGTGGAGCGGGGGTACCTTTTGGGGGTGTTGGAGCGCATGGGAATGGCTCCCGGTTTCCTCTCCTGGTTCATGCTGCTATACTAACAGCCACAAGCAAGGGTACTGGTTAATGGAGCAAGATCTGCCCCTTTCTTAATTTTGCAGGGGACGAGGCAGGAATGCCCGCTCTCGCCCCAGCTGTTTGTGCTGGCTGTAGAACCGCTCGCCATGAAGCTGTGCCAGTGGCATTGAGGGCATGCGATCTGCTACCCGACCAGACAGATATTGATATCCCTCTACACAGACAATATAAAACTTTATGTCAGAGACCCACAAATTAGTCTTAACCCCATACTATGTGAATTTATTGCCTTTGGAGGAATCTCAGGAATCAACATTAATTGGGAGAAAACATACATTTTCCCGCTTACGGAGGAAGCTTGTCCTTGTGCTTTAGACTACCCAATAGTATGTGTCAGACAGAGTGAAGTATTTGAGGATAATGATCACTTGAGCTAAGACGGATCATATGTGGCCAAATTACGGAAGAACCCTGACATCACAGACAGACAAGATAACACGTTGGATACCCTTGCCCCTCTCAATGAAGTAGCAAATTTCGCTAATCAAAATAGTTATTCTGCCCAAACCTTTTTCTCAACATACCATACAACCCAGGCCGGACCTCTTTTAGAGCACTCCAATTGCAATTGATCCGACTGACATGCGGGGAGGCAACCCAGACTCCAATGGGACCCTTCTCTCAGGGAGTCTTCGAAGCTCCCAATATGAAATTATATTATTTATGTGTGCAGGCACATTTTACGATGTATTGGTTTCACCCTCCCCCATATATGCTGCACCTGGCCATTGAACAAGGATATATGGATCCCACCCCATTAGCGGGTTAATGGCACACCAACCCAAGAGTAAGGACATAGACCCCACCACTGTGGACAGCACAGTAGCGGCATGGAAGGGTATCGCTGGTAAACTGGCTGTACAGATGCTATATTCACCTCGGCACCCATGACAGGCGCCCATACGGATTCAAGGAAACGGTGGGAAGCAGATTTAGGCACACCTCTTTCCGACAAGCAGTGGGTGTATAGCTGCCTGCGGATCATACACTATAAATTCCTCCACAAATTGTACAATACACCAGTTAAGCTGTATAGATTCTGGCTTCAGGGTGAAGATAAATGCGACAGATGTTCCCAAGAGAAGGCAGATTTCCTACAATTAGCCTGGGAATGTGAACCCATCAAGGCATACTGAAGGCAGGTTTTGGAGGCGCTCGGGCGATGATAGGGACTCCACTGTCAGCCTCACCTATCATGACATTGCTGGGGTATACTGAGGAGGTAGATGCTGCTTATCGAAAATTCACTGCGCAGGTGCTTATGCTGGCCAAACGCAGAGTCACCTGCAGGTGGAGGAGGGGCAGGCCACCTAAATTTTAGGGCTGGCTCCAAGACCTCATACTATCACAATAACAATTCATGACTTATGCCGAACTACTCCTGCCTACTTCTAAACCGAGGGATATATGGGATCCCTTACGAATGTATTTGTCAACTCACCCATCATCAGCCCCCTGACTTTGGAGATGAGAGAGCAGGATGGTGGGAATGGGACCTCCTTCAATCTGGAGATGTGCTGGTAGAGACCGGGGACTGGTGGTGAGGGGCAGGTGCAGTGTGAGGCAGGACCCGAGGGATGGCGATTTGATTAACATGTTGGAAGGTGAGGCTCACGAAAGAGAGGGAGGGAAAGCAATAGGAATGTATAACCTAGTGGGTTTATTGTTTGGCTGTCCTCCTTCTGGGGTTGCGCTCCTAAAGAAATTGTCATGCACGCATGTTGGGCGATACATCATGATGGTGATGCAAAGTTTTTTTGAACATGTACTGGAGAAAATTAAATAAAAATAAAAAAATGCTGTATGCCATCAAATCAACATGTTTCAGATTCACAATGTAACAGCCTAATTTCAAACACAATATTAATAATCTTGAAAAGAAATGCAATTATAAATAATGAAACTAATGTATTTTTGTGTAGCCATGTTTTGCGCAGCTTGTTAATTGTGCACATTACATGAATGTCATGCTTGGCAATGTGAAGGTAAAATCTGTGAGCACATTTATACTTTTATTTCATCTATGTATACAGTCATAGGCACACATTACAGAGGGAGATTTTTACTGACCAATGGATCTATTACTGTCACAAATAATGAGCACTACATTCTGAATAAAATGTTTGCTTATGTAACATTTGTCTATATAAAAAAAACAGGTTATAGTAGCAGAAAACAGTGAGAGTCACTGTCCAGTGGCCCTGGTTCCATTTGAGTGGGCTGATCTCTGATTATCTCATAGTAGCTGTGAGTTCTGCCATGCCTGTTGATTGTCTGCTAGGGAATGACCTAGAGCAAACTGTCTGGAAGGAAATTGAGCTCAGGTCACACCTGGAGATGTTAGCGTTGTCTGAGTGGGTGTGCTTGCCCACAAGGTCAATGGCAGCCTGAGAGGGGAGTCATGTAGTCCTGGAACCTGCAAAAATAGTAACCCTGGGCGTAGTTCACGTAGTATCGCTACGCGTAGCTACGCGAAGTGCACTTCGCACTACGCGAGCTATGCGTAGCACTACGCGAACTGCGTAGTGCGGTAGGAAATGCTGTTCACAATTATTGCACAGTGCCGGATGCTTGTCCGCACTGTGCAATCATTGCAAACGGCATCTTGCACAGTGCAAGCGGTCGTTTTCTGCCGCTCGAGTACATTTGTACTCGAGCGGCAGTTTTCTCAACGCGGACTGGTAGTTTCTCATCGCGAGCGGTCGCGAGCATACGCGACCACTCGCAATGAGAAACCTGACCTCCCCGCGCTGAGAATCTCGCCGGGAGGTTTATTTTCCACGCTCACGATCGGCAACTTGATGTTGCTGATCACGAACGAGGAAAAAGTCTCACCGGGATGTCATTTTGCTCGCTCGCGGTCGCCAACTTGACGTTGAGGACCTCGAGCAAGCAAAAAATGCCCGCTACACTACGCTGCGTGTTTTTGCACTGTGCTACGTGCAATTTGCGTACCGCGTAGTTGCGCAAACTACGCAAGCGTAGCGTAGTTTTCCGCCCAGGCCTAAAAAATAGCTCAGGCAGCTGCAAAAAAGAGGAAGTGCAGGGGGCATGGGAAATCAGCCCTGAAATGCGCACATTCAGGTTGAAGGGGCACCTGAGGAGTCTGTTCTGGAACCTACGTGGGGGATAGTACAGCCCTGGGGGGCCTGCCTGAGCTGGACGGCAAGTTGGGGGTGTGCCCGCAAAAGAGGATTTCTGTAGCGTTCAAAGAGAGTGCCCAAACCTAGAGGGCTTGAGGTGGCACGCTGAGGCAACTGGTGATACCTCTGGTGATCATCTGATCAGTTAGGAGAATGACCTTTTACATAGTGAGCCTAAGGTTCCTGAGCCTGGAACAACCTGTGTGTTGGTGATAGTCCATTACTTCAGAGCTTTTTGTATTGGGCGTGGCTCATGACATACCCCTGGGAGGACATCCAGGGCAAGACAAGACCTTTGCCAGGTTTGCCACCCATTTCTATTGGCCCTAGATGAAGACAGCCTCAGATGCATTTTGTAGGTCATGTCCCACCTTCCAGGCCAGTGGGAAGTCAGGGAAGAAGTGGAAGGCTCCCATGGTTCCCTTACCTGTAATTGGCAACACCATTTGAGGCAGTGAACATCAACATTGTTGGGCCCCTGGACCGCAAAACTGCCTCGGGCCTAGTTTTGGTGGACCATTCTGCAAGGTCTATGCCACAAGGTACAGAGAGGCCATACCTCTGAGGACTGTGACTGCACCTGCAGTGGCTAGGGCCTTGATGGGGATTTTTACCCATGTGGGGTCCCCCCAAAAAGTAGTGTCTGACAGGGGCACCAACTTCATGTGTGCATACATCAAGTCCATGTGTCCATGTAACTTATAAGTCCTCAATCAATCTATCAGGGGTTCATATAGCATGGCTACTCACCCATAAGGATCTCAAGGCGCTGAGGGCGGGGGGGCTGTTGATCCGTCTTGGCGCAGGGGCTCAGTCAAGGAGCAAGGTCTTGAGTTCCTTCCTCAATTGGGTCAGCGACAAGGACTGCCAGAGGTGGAGAGGCAGGGTGTTCCAGGTCTTGGCAGCAAGGTGGGAGAAGGATCTTCCACCAGTTTTGGTCTTGTGGAGTGTGGGATAGTGGCCAGGGCCAGTTGGGCAAAGCAAAGGTGTCTGGCAGGTACGTGGAATGGGAGGTGGTGGTTCAGATATGCTAGTCCTGCATTGTGGAGAGCTTTGTAGGCATATGTGAGGAGCTTGAAGTTGATTCTTTTGTTGACTAGGAGCCAGTGGAGTTCTCGAAGGTGTTCGGTGATGTGGCTGTCGGGGGGGATGTTGAGGACCAGTCTGAACATTCTGTAGTTTCCTGAGGAGTTTCTGGGTGACGCTGGTGTAGAGTCCGTTGCCATAGTTGACTGTCTTTCTGTACTCTGTGGGGATCCATCTGAATGTCTTTTGAAGCAGGCGGAGAATGTGGAAGCAAGATGAGAATACAGCGTTAATCTGGCTGTTCTTAGTGAGCGAGGAGTCCAGTATGATGCCGAGGTTACGTTCGTGGTCCATAGGGGTGTGGGTGTTCCCTGTGTGACCGGGCACCAGGAGTTGTCCTCCGCATCCTATCACCCTCAGACCAATGGGCTTGTGGAAAGGTTCTACAAGACCATGAAAGGCATTATTATGGGCCTATCTGAATCCATGAGGCCGGAGTGGGACATCTTCTTACCATGTCTGCTTTTTGCCAACAGGCAGGTATCACAGAAGAGAGTTTGGTTTAGTTAATTTGATCTGCCCTTTGGTCACCTTGTTATTGGAACTTTCAGTCTGGTGAAGGAGGGGTGGGAGCAAGCTCCCAGGAATCTCCCACCCAGAATGTAGCTAGCTACATGCAGGCTCTTAGAAACTATATGTAAAAGTTCTGGAGGAAGGCTTCTGAGAGCATGACCAGAAAGCCAGTCTGGTTCAGTTTCAACCTGGCCAGAAAGTGTGAGTGTCGGAGCCAGTACAGGCCAGGGCCCCACAAGACCTCTTGTAGGGGTCTTATGAGGCGAAGAAAGGAAAGGCTGAGATCATCTGCCTGGAGGACCTCAAGACCCTCAGGAACCCATTAAGCGTACTCCATAACAATCACCTCAAACCCCATTTTGAGAGGTCTGAAGTCACAGTCCTCCTCATGACAGATAATGGGGTGGAAGCAGAGAGTGAAAGTCTGTCCACCTCTTTTCTTCCAAGGAGCAGGATGGGTCAGTGGAAGCTGTCAACCTCTTTTCTACCCTGACCCCAGAACAGCAGAGGGAAAGCCAGTTTTTGTGGCAGTTTGCCTCTTCTGTCTCTCACTCTTGGGCTTACACATTTGTGTACCCATGATATCCATGACAGGAGAGAGTATGGCTGTGAAAAACAACATTTACAGGCTATCTGATAAGGTGAGAGATAACATTAGGCAGAATGTAGACAAAATTATTGAATTGGGAGTTATTGAACACTTCAATAGTGCCTTTTCCAGACCAGTGATGCTGGTACCCAAAGCTGCCCTATCCGGGTGCCGCCCCAGAACTAAGGTTCTGCATGGACTATAGGTGTCTCAACTCATTCACCAACAATGATGCTCACCCCATCCCTGAGCTGATGAACTCATTGACAGGCTGGGAGCTGCCAAGTTCCTGAATACCTAGGGTGTCACATCAGGGTACTGGTCCTGACTGAGGGGGCTAAAGAGAGGTCTGCATTCTCTACCCCAGAGGGCCATTTCCAATTTATAGTAATGCTCTTTGGATTGCAGAATGCCCATGCCACCTTACAGAGGTTGGTAAACAAAGTCCTGGCTGCAATGGAGGCCTTGAGTGCAGCCTACTTTGATGATACGGCTGACTACATTTCTCAGCTAGAAGTATCAATTGTTCCACCTTCAGCAGGTGCTTCAAGCTCTGCAACAGACAGGCCTGTTAAGGCAACGGCGACTCCGACCACGTCAGGTGAAAATGCAGTCTAGTTGTTTTTCTTGCGCGCACACACGGCACGCAGCAGCAGCCATGACCATCCCAGAAGAAACAGGCCTTGGGGTCTTGGCTCCTGCTAAGGGTTCCAGGCTATGTCTCCATAAGAGAATCCTTTAGACAGCTCCATTGGCTGCCGATCGAGGCAAGAATCAAGTTTAAATCCCTATGCATAGCACACAGGGCAATAAATAACAAAGATCCAGCACAGCTCAGAAGTCTGGTATCTGCCTATGCTCCAACCAGACTTTTAAGGTCCTCTCAACTACATCTCCTCAGTACGACCAGAGTCAAAAGGACAAGGTGGGGAAGAAGATCATTTGCCCATTTGGTACCAAAGCTGTGGAATGAGCTCCCACTTAGCCTCAGATCACTGCAAAATGAACTCTCCTTTAGAAAAAAACTCAAGACCTTGTTGTTTCCTCTTTAATTTCACTAGTGGGCTCTGTTTTCAGTATAGTACTCACCAGCGCGGGGAAGCCCTCAGGCAGCCATGCGCTTTGCAAAACGTAAACATAAGCATCTTCCCAAAGTACAAAACATGAGCAAAAGTTCCCCCATGTTTTCTGCAGGTGATCTACTTACCTGGATACTCACCTTAACAACTTAGCATGATTCTGGCTTGTTTACTCCAGCATGATTTTTTCCCATAAAAGATTTGCCTCTTTTTGAAGATCTTCTTCCATTCTTTGAAGTACCTCTTACTGCAGCCATCCTTTTTTTGTATACAGGATTAGCAATCTGGATTTGGCTTAGCTCTGCATTTTCTCTTTTAACATGCTAGTGTCTTGATTTGGGCAGTATTGTCTAGCAGTCATCAATGATCAAGAGCTTCTGTAACTGGGTAATGTGCATGCATAAATACAATTCCGTACATACCTTTATGGGAACCATGTTGTCTGGGTATCACCCTTCATGAGAACTCCTGTATACTCCAAGAATTAGAGTACTGATATGAAACTGTATACAAACTGTATACAAAATTCAGTTATTTATTGATGTTCTTTATTTCTTTTCAATACTTGATCCTAAGGAGACTTCTGGTATGATATTTTTTATGGACTTCATATTTGACTTTTTGAGAGGTTACCCAAAAGTTGGAAGCAAGGTTTTTATTTCCTAATTTCTCCTACTAATAGTGCTTATGGGAAGTAGGATTCTTAGCGGTGTGTATGTTAAGGTCATGTTCTAGGATTACATTTGTAAAATTGTGTTTTCCTTAATTAATGTAGAATGTGGTATCCATTCAATAATATTCAAATAGCAGGAAGGAGGGAATTATTGGTAAGAACAAAACACATTATAGTCAAAAGAAATAATACCATTAATAATTTTACACCATTTTATTTGTCTCACTCGTCTTTAATAGATGCATATCAGAAATAGCCAAGTGGAGAAGTCCAGAAAGTCCACATCCAGAGCGATCAGTTTAGCAGACCATGCTGATTTTTCTTTTCTCTTATCCCTTCCCCTACACACTGTTTTGTCTTGGATTCTGTTCATTTGAGTCAGACATATACAGTGGTTGGGTGGGGCTGGAAATTCTCTCCTGGATTTGCTTCTCGCTCTTATGGTATAGCACTACATGAAGGTAAAAACTCAACGCAGGATAGGTCATAAAGTTACAGAAACAGTGAGATGGAACACCAGAATCCTTTCTTAACACATGGAGTCTCTCTCTTGATACCCTTACAAAGCGAAACTAAAGAGTTATGTCAAACTGTTCAACAGTCTAAGGAAGAAACATAACAACTGGCACACAACGAAATATAGTAGCGTTCATCCTAAGGCATAGCAAGCTGCAGCAGGAGATGTCAGGTCAAAAGTTAAGCTTAAACCACCCACATTTAATTATCCTGATCCATCTACAACAGCTTTAGATACTGAAGGAGCTACTGGAAGCATAAGTTATACCCCTATAGTACAGGTAGTAACCCCTCACACTCTGCCTCTTTCAACTCCTGAATGATTTTATGGAGAACCTTCTAAATTCTTGACTTTTGTGAACAAATGTCAATTACATTTCATGTACAAAGCTACCTACTTTCTTGACAATTAGTCTATAGTTTATTTATTCTTTCCTATTTAGGATGGACAGCTGCCACCTGGTCAATACCCTTAGGTAAAAAAGAGGATCCACTCCTATATAATTACTCAAACTTTAAAGCAGAAATTAAGAAACTTTTTGACAAACATAATTTTACACAGTCCGTAGATACAGAATTATTAAACCTTAAATAAGGGAGCCAGGACCTTCTGTTCTTTTTGACTACCTTTAATTGTTTGATTGCTGAATTTGAGTGGCCGGAGGAAAAAAAAACCCGTTTCTCTTTCATAGAGAGTTAAGAGATGAATTGAAGGATTTGTTAGCTCAGTTGGTAAATCCAACTAAAACCTCGGATTCATTAATTGATCTTGTTGTCAAATTGGACCAAAGATTGATCAAAAGAAAGAATGGCAAGAGTAAATCTGGACGAACCCAATATAGATGACTCTGTAACACTTATAGTGCCAGGCACCACATAGGTTTGTTAGAAGAACCCTCACCCACCAACCTAGTACGGTCTAACCACAGCATGCACAGCACACCTTAGCGTGTGTGCTGAAAAATATACACGTGGCGTATTTTTTCCGCTTGCACTTGCTCACTACTTCACTTTAATGTGGTCCTGAAGAAAGCCTCAATAATTTTTCAAAGAGGCTGAAACATGTTGACCAGCAGGATAATGAAGAACAATTATTAATCTTCACGTTTTATCCTCATCTTTGTTTTTAATATATCCTGGGCCGCTGGGAATAATAAATTGGTCAGTATGAAATCCCAGAGAAATTTTTAAATTTTACCACTTCACCACACACCACCACTCAAAACATCCCGTTCCGCTGTAATGAGGCATTGTAGCACAGCTGGGTGGCATTCGGTTACCCAGCTGGGAACCCGATGATGAAGCATGCCACCAACTAGGTTGGTGGGTGAGGGTTCTTCTAACAAACCTATGTGGTGCCCAGCACTATAAGTGTTACAGAGTCGTCAGTATTGGGTTCGTCCAGGTTGTTAATAAAATACATACCCAGGGACAGGTACGGTCCCACTATCTGGACCTTGCTCTCTCGTTTGTTTTCTCTAAAGAGTAAATCCGACCATAAGGTAGTAGTCATTAGGGAAAAAAGACCTGAAGTCGAGGCAGTAGATGACAATGAACCAATGTAGATTGGTGGCATACATGGTCCCCTTTCCAAAGAAGAAAGACAGAGGTGCAGAGATCATAAGTTATGCCTCTATTGTGCCAACATAGGACATTGTCTAAAAGATTGTACAATAAAACTTAAAAGTAAACCTAGAGCAGTGGCAGTTGCTCTGGAGGAAGAGTGAAACTCTGGATCCCAGGAGTTGTGGAGACCCATCTTCTGGGTAAACAGAATTCACAAGTCTTCAGAGAATTAGGGAACTCATTAATGGAAAATTCTATGCAACATTTTCAGATACTGGTGCTTTCGGAATGGTTGCCAAAAAATCACGTCTCTATCGATTATGTTAATTGATTCAGGAGCAACAGGAACTTTCATGGATTTACCCTGTGCTAAAGAATTGGGAATTCCTATTCTTGAACAACAGAAGACAGATATTTTTTTAACCACTGATGGTAGGGAGATGTTGTCAGAGCCAGTTAAGACCCAGACCATACTATTAACTATGACAATTAACGGCAGCCATAAAGAGCAGGTATAGTTTGATTTGTTCTTGGCCCTGCACTTGGGAGCAGTTGTAGGATTTTTAAACATGTACCAACATAACCATAAGTATTGATTTAATAAAAAGAAAACTGGACTCCAATTCCCCTCATTGCCTTTAAAATTGTTTGCTAAAACTAAACAATTTGTGTGCAGTACAGCAGACGATTAATCAATGAGCCCAAAAATGTATATGGAATTTGCTTCTTGCTACCTGAAGTTACAAACTCAACGCAGGATAGTGCATAACTTTACAAAACCTGACTATCAAGGCCAGCAAGTGCTAGATAGGGCAGGTGTCTGTGGTGTATCTGGGAGACCTGGTGGATGGGGCAATGTGCAGCCCCTCCAGGCCAAGATTGAGACCATCCTGGCCTAGGGTCTCCCCCAAAACCCAGACTGAAGTGAGATCCTTCCTTGGCCTCACTGGATACTATAGGAGTTTTGTTAAAGGCAACGGTCCATTGTTGCCCACTTAACTGAGCTAACATGTACTTGAGGCCCCTAAAAATTCGTAATACAAACAGATGCTTCAGAGCATGGCATAGCGGTTGTATTTCCACAGTTAAATGAGGAGGGCTAGACCAATCTGTACCCTTCATAAGTAGGCGGTTATTCCCCATGGAACAGAGATGGAGTGCTATTGAAACTGAAGCTTTTGTTGAGCTATGGGAACTGAAGAAGCTTAGACCATTCCTGTTTGGAACTTACTTCTCAGTTCATACAGGCCACAGGCCCCTCAGATGGCTCATGCAGATGAGGGGGGAGAATCCCTAACTGTTGCGGTAGTCCTTTTCCCTCCAGAGAAAGGACTTTACTGTGGAACCCTTCCTGGGTCAGGCCACTCCAGTGCTGATGGTCTATCCAGGTTCTTCCACCATAACAATCAATCAATCAAATAGGATTTGTAGAGCACTGCTTATCACGCCTGAGGGTATCCAGGTGATGGGGGAAGATGCTGCTGATGAGATGAGTTAGTTGAAGAGCCAGGTCTTTAGCTCCTTCCTGAACTCTTGCAGGGTGGGGGAAGTACAGAGGTGGAGGCAGTTCCAGGACTTGGCCACCAGGTGTGACAAGGCGTGGCCACCGCTCCAGCTTCTTTGGATACAGGGGGTGTGGGTCAGGAAGAGGGATGAGGAATGAATTATGGGGGTAGGAGGGTAGAAGGTCCTCCTGTGGTTGAGGTAGGTTGGACCCTTTTTGTGAAGGGCTTTGTAGACATGGGTGAGCAGTTTGAACTGGCATCGTTTACTGATGGGGAACCAGTGTAGGGCTTTGAGGTGGGGGAGATGTGGGTCTGCCTCAGGAGGTCGAGGATGAGCCTGGCTGCTGTGTTTTGAATGATCTAGAGTCTGTTTAGTAGTTGAGCAGTGATTCCCACGTAGAGGGAGTAGCCGTAGTCCAGGCGGCTGGTGATGAGGGCTTGGGTGACAGTGCAACTGATTTCAAAGGGGAGCCATTTGAAGATTTTGTCTGAGTAAGCGCAGGGTGAGAAAGCAAGAGGATGAGACAGCATTTATCTGCTTAGTCATCGAGAGTTTGCTGTCGAGAACCTTAGTGATGAGAACTCCCCGGGGGTTGGGTAGTTGTCCCCTGTTTCACCTGAGAGAGGGACACATTTTATAATGTGTCAGTCTTAGAATGGTCTTACCAAAACATTTTGCCTACTCCCCTTATTTTTGCTTAAATTCATTTGTATTGACTTTACAACTTTGTGAACTTTACCACTGCTAACCAGTACTAAAGTGCTTGTGCTCACACCTTATAACATGGTAAAATCGTCCTACACCTTAGGGACATTTAATTTACTTATAAATCCCCAGTAAGGTGGTACAACATGGACCCAGAGACTGTAAATTAAAAGCTACTAGTGTGGGTCTGTTGCACTTATTGTGCTACCCACGTAAGTAGCCTTTTAAAACATGTCTATGGCCTGCCATTGCAGCCTGTGTACAGTTTTTATCTGCCAATTTTTCCTGGCCAAACTTCCTTTTTAATATATTTATGTCACTCCTAAGGTAGGCCCTAAACAGGTAGGGGTTGTGGTTGAAAGAAAATTATTTGAAGGGTCCTGTATTAATTGATTTATATAATCCTCAGAGTAGGACAATGTCTCACTCTCTGTCATGATCAGCTATAGATTAAATCAAAAACAAAAAACCTCGCAGGTCAGCACCTGCTCAGATATAGTTATAAGTAAAGGGTAAACCCAAATAAGTCACTGGGATCTGGGTATGTAACAGTACATTAAAAAAGAGGTCCCAACGTGCAATAGTTACAAACAGTGAAAATGACTACCAAATCTCACGAAATAACTCTAATGCACTGCAGATTATTAAGTTCAATGTTGTTTAATCAATTCGAAATCAGTCTCCCCCCCCCCAACATCCTGGATGAGAAACATGAAAATCGACCATCAGAGGTGTCTTAATGAGTATAAGATCCAATATGCATCAGAATTTGAAAAGCTAGAAAAAGAGTTCAAAGATCTGGAACTTCCACACATTAACTCTAAAGACATCACCTTTTTTAACAGAAGTCCATAACAAAAAATATAAAAGCAACAAAATTCTAAATGCAAAGGTAGGTGTATGGATAAACAAATAAAAAGGAACTAAACTCTGTGAAGTTTTTTTTAAAACAAATCTTTTTTTTTGTCCTCATTCTGCCAACTTTCTTGCTGGTGTTACTCTTGTCCCTCAAAAGAAGAAAGGAGGGGAAGATGAGTGTAACGTGCAAAGATTACTGCTGTTTCCACGTTCCTCTCCCTCCCATTGCGACTTGGGGGCGAGGGGGGGAGCCGGGACCTCCAGCATATGTGGCTTAATCATCGGACCCGCTTTACTGTTGTTTCCATTCTACAAACATTGCCCAATCTTTCACCAGACCTTTAACGTCACCAGTAATATCCATCAGGCTCACATAGTTAATGCTTCTGAGACAGTCTGCAAACAGTGGGGGATTTTCAGTTTTCCAAAGCCTGCATATCTCCCGCCTCGCCAACATGATCACATAAAAAACAAATTTAGTTGTAACAGGATTTGATCGTATACAGACTTCTCGATACAGCCCAAAAAATATGAGTCGAGGGCTTACCTTGATCTGTTGACCAGTCACTTCCTTTAAAAGGTTACATACCGATGTCCAATAGGGCAAGATCTTCGGACACTGCATAAACATATGGAGGTCATCCGCTGAAGTAAACATACATCTTGGACATGCATATGTATTCCCAGTGACTCTTGAGAGCTTTTCCGGAGACCAATATACCCTGTGTGTAGTGAATAGGTGATTTCGCTTAAGTGAGGCGGGTTTCACCACTGCCCGTAGGGTGGAAAAAGAAGTATGCCAAACTTGCTTAAGATCTCCTTCCCCAAGCCCAGATTCGAAATGTGTGACATGCCCTAATCATCCGCCTCTAGAAGGACCCAGTACCAGAATGCGACTTCTTTTTTTTGTGGGCCAGTTCTCATTATCTGTTCCATCCAAGAGTCATCATCCACTTCGACCCACTCTTGGAAGGCCCACCAAGAGCGTAACTGGTAATATTTAAATCTCGTTAGTTGACCCTTGGTGCAACTACTTAAAACTTCCCAGCTCGTTAAACTTTGTCCCATTCTAAGGTCTGTCCAGTAATGTAGCCCCGCAGATTTTAAGGGCTGACTGAGCTGATCCATCAAACAGGCAGGAGTACCCGGGGAGTCCCAGATCGGTGCCCAGGACATATAGTATGGCATTCCCAACCTCCTCCGAAAATATACCCATGATCTTAAGGCGGTTTTCAAGATCTTCAACCTCACCTTTTTGAAATATTTTGGGTCCCCATATTTAAATAGGAAGTGACCCTGACCTTGACTTAAATCCCCAAGCATTGTCTCAAAGAGAAGCCCCACTGTTGACCTATCTGGCCTGTTTGCTAGCATACGGAAGTTCTTAAAATGGAAAGCATGACAGTATATAAGCAGATCCGGTAGGGCCAATCCCCCCACATCCAGCCTCCTCCGCAATTTTTACCAGGATATCCTGGGTCTCTTTAAGGCCCACATAAAACTACATATTTTCCCCTGGACTTTAGCTATTTCCTCCCTCTGGAATGTTAAAGGAATGGAATTAAAAAGAATGGTAATTTTGGGGAGGACAATCATCTTAATAAGATTAACTCTGCCATATATATTTAGAGGTAAGTTAGCCCATCTTACTAACAATCTCCCAACTTCCTGGCTCACTTATTTCCAGTTAACTCTAGGGATTTCTTCGAGTTTCTGTGTGATTAAGATGCTGAGGTATCTCATTTGGGATTTAGCCCCGAGTACTATTAGTCTGGTTCCAATCCATTATTTCGGTCTTATCCACGCTGGCCTTATACCCCGATAACCTGCCAAAGCACTGTGCCTTGGCCATCAGGTTGGGGATTGCGTCCTGCGGGTTGGTAGTGTAGAGGATCAAATCATCCGCATATAAAGCCAGTTTCGCCTCAAACCCGCCTGCTTTAAAGGGAAAAATAGAGGGATCCGCTCTAATAGAATTAGCAAAAGGCTCAATGTATAGGTTAAAGAGTAGCGGAGACAGGGGACAACCCTGTTTCGTACCCCTGGTGATGTCAAAACAGTCAGAGAGTTCTCTGTTGCCCAATACCCTGGCTCTAGGGAGGCGATATAGGTTTTGCACAGCCTTCACCATATTCTGTGGAAAACCAAAGCATTTTAGAGTTTCCCAGAGATATGCCCAGTGTTCTTGATCGAAAGCCTTTGCTGCGTCATCAGCCACTACAGTCAAAGGCTAATTCTGGCCCTCTGCCATATCAATGGCCCCCATCATCAGATACGTAAGCTCATTGAGCTGCCTCCCGCGATAAAACCTCTTTGGTCCGAATGTAGAACTCCCCTAATGACCTGTGCTACTCTCGAGGCTATAATCCCTGAAAAGATCTTATAATCGGTGTTCAAGAGCGATATTGGTCTGTATGAATCAGCTCTCACCGGGTCTTTATTCGGTTTTAGGATTAGGACTACTGTTGCGTCTGACCAAGATAAGGGTGCTCCCTCACCCTCTATATAAATTGCATTAAATACATCTTTCAAAGATGGAATTAATTTGTCTATAATTTGGATATAGATCTCAACTGGAAGGCCATCTGGCCCAGCCGCTTTTCCTGCCGACATTCTCCTACATTGTGCCCTAATCTCTTCCTCCATAATCTTTGCCTCTAAAACTCTCTTTTGCTCCCTTGTTAATTGCGGAAGCTCTGTCTCCTTTAACCAAGCCTCTATACAATCTTTTCTTGTTTGTTTATCTTCTCTATATAGGCTGCTCATATACATCTGAGCTTCTCCCCTAATATCTGCATTGGTATTTAAACTCGCCCCGGTCTCTGCATTCATCAGATTCAATATCGAGTACCTGGCCTTATCAGCTTTAGCCTTCCATGCCAAAAGCGAACTACATCGTTTGCCATAAAAGAAGTGCTGGAGCTTGCTAACTTTCCATCTGTCAAATATCTTTTTGTCTAACTGTGCTTGATATTCTACCTGCAGCTCTTCCAGTTTCCTGCTAAGCACTGATACCCTGACTGAACTCTCAAGCGAGGCCTTCTGGAGATCACGTTCTCTCTCCTTAATTTCTGTGATACTCTCCTCCTCTCTCTGTCGTTCAGCCCTCCTCTTACCAATCGTAATGGAACTTATTTCTGCCCTTAGATATGCTTTAAAAGCATCCCAGACTATTTGCAATCCAGCAGAGCCCCTATTACGATGAAAAAAGTCTGCTGTCTTATCTGCTAAATCGAGTACCACCCCCTCGTCTAGCAGAATAGTCCTATCCATGGTCCATCTTCTTTGCCCCATTTGTTGACGATGTTTTAAGGTCAGGACCACCGGAGAATGATCTGAGAGGACTGCGGGTGCATGATTTATAGCCTCAACCCGACCATTCAGTTCCTGGTCCACTAAAAATTAATCAATGCGAGAGTGATGGCCATATTTTTTGCTGTAGAATGTGAAACCCCTGACTGCCCTCTCCCTTCTACGCCAAATATCTACCAAGTTAAGTTCAGTCATCATGTTTTTCAGTCTGGAAGAGGTCTTAGGGGAACTAACATACTTTACTTTTGATGTTCTATCCAACTCTTTATTTAATACTATGTTAAAGTCCCACCCAAGTATTATCGGGCCGTGGTCCCCATCATACAGGATTCCAACTTTATTAAAGCATCTAGTATGTCATTTCTCAGGCCATAATACGTTGCACATGCTATTGGCATTCCTTGAATCACTATACTAGCCACCAACCACCTACTGGAGTTGTCAGAGTCACAGTTTAAAGGCCTGAATCGTTTCTGAAAATCAGGGACTCTGTGAAGCTAATAGAGCGATCAAAATGTTAGCCTCATATTTAAAGTTTAAAAAACATAACATCCAGTGCCTCAAAGCTCAAACTGGCACGATCCATACCAAACCTAATAAAACAGAAAATATATTTTTATTCTTTCAACAGTGTCATCAGCACTGAAGATTGTGCTCCCTCTCTCTCTCTAATCTTGAACTTCAGTTTATATCAGAATAAGATAGAAGGAGAGTCAATTCATAGATCGCAACAGACTAAATATTAATAGCAATTGAAAAATTCTAAATCGGTAAAGTACCCGGTCTAGATGTGTTTTAAGCCCAATCTTTCACACCATCTCTGTTAGAATCCGTACAAAATCTATTTGACAACTTCACAAACACGGGGGCTGTCCGAGGCACCCTAGCACAGGCTATAATCGCAGTATTACCTTACGAAGGATACTCCCTACTAGAATCAAATTCAAGTTCAAACCTTTAAATTGCCTGGGAACCAGGGAAGTTTTGGGTAACTCTGAGCTTTTATGTCAATCCAGACAAATAAAATATTTAAGATTTTTTTTTTAAAACAATAATAGAATTATTTAAACCATCACTTTAAAAACAATAACGGACCTACTGGAAAGTTGGTCACCAACATATTTATCCAGGTTTGAAACGTCAAAATGATGTCAACACCTGTCAGAAATTGGGTTTTTAGTTGGCGGTTTATGTACCCTGTCCAAACAGGAACCACAATCCTAGTCAGGGTAAGTCAGGTACACAGTAAACATTAACCTGTGCTCACCCTCTGGTATCTTGGCACAGAGCAGTCAAGCTTAACTTAAGAGGCAATGTGTAAAGTATTTGTGCAACAGATCAAACAGTAACACAGTGTAAAAACCACAAAGAGACTCCACACCAGAAAAATATATTATTATTCTATGAATAAAACCAGACCAAAACAACATAAATCCAATAAGTAGAAGTCACATTTTCAATGATTTCATGTTTGTTTAGAAGCAAATACCGTTCAAAGGGATAAAATGGTCTTGCTGGACGGAACAAAGTCAAGAGTTCAGGCTGCCAGCGAAGGAGCGCAGGCCGGCTACAGGGCCTACTCAGGTCCAGCTAAGCAAATGTACCTTAATCCTTGTTGCTGCACGGAATGTGGGGTGCCGTCCAGCAATGCGTTGAGGATCTCCATGCTGTTGAGAGATTGTGCTGGATTTTTCCACGCACCGGCAGCAATGTGTCAGTTCTGTGGGTGAAGTGCTGATTCCGAAATGTGGCAGTTCCAAGTGCGATGTGCCAGGTTAACCCACGCTGGAGAGGTGATGAGTACATCTTCTCCATGCAGTGGCGGCAATAAGTTGGTTCCAAAGCAGTAGATCTGGAGGCAAGGGGCAGTTCTGAGTGCGATGCACTGGGGCTAGTCCCCGCAGCAGCGATGATGCATCAATCCCAATCTCGCAGCAGGCGATGTGTCGGTTCGATCAGTGCAGCGGCTTCAATGCACAGGTTCTGGCAGATGCAGCACTTTTACACTCACTTCCAAGGTCCCTGGACTGGATTGGCATCACTTGGCAGAGTAAGACTTACAGCAAGTAAGTCCAGGTGCTAAGTTGAAGAAAGAAGTGAAGTCTTTAATATCCCTGAGACTTCAGAAACAGGAGACATGCCAACAAGACCTTGGAAATTACTTAGATTCTGGAATGTAGAGATGTAGGTCCAGTCCAGTCCTTCTCGCTCCCAGGAAAGAAGCAGCAGGCTAACACAGCAAAACACTTCAGCAAAGTGGCAGCCCCTCCGACAGCACAGCAGTCCTGCTTCCGTTTAGAATGCCCTCAGTTCCAGAAGTGTTTTGATTTGGTTGTGTCAGAGGTCCAGTACTTATACCCAGTTGGGCCTTTGAATTAGGGAGACTTTAAAGAGTTGCCTTTAAGTGCACAAGACCCTACCTTTCTTGCCCAACTCACTACAGGAGGGGATGGAACCCTTTGTATGAAGACAGGACACAGCCCTTTCAGGTGTAAAATGTCAGTTCCTCCCCCATCCTATTCAGGATGACCCATCAACATGCAGATGGCTATTCAGTCACACCTACCCTTGCTTTGTGTGTGGCTGTCTAGAGAGATTGCAGGACCCAGGCAGAAGGCACCAAATGGTTACAGTGAAAAAATGGCAACTTTATAAAAGTGCTGAACGAAAAAATGGGCAACCCAATAAACCCTTGGAGGCTTCGATAATATAAAGTCAATATCAGGTAACAGTGCCTACAAGGGATTCTTTTTAGTATCAAAATCATCAGTGGTTTCAGAGATGAATTATCTTAAGCCCTAATTAGTAGCTTATTACTAATACATTTCCAAATGAATTATTTCACTCTAAAGTGAATCAATCGCAATCAACTTCCAGCAAGTGGCATTTTTAGTATTGCAATTTAAAAACTAACTTCCCTCTAAATTGTGTTTTTAAATTGTGATTCTAGAGAAACCAAATTTGGGGGTCCCATCTCTTCTCCTCACCATTGGGAATTACACTTATAAAATATAATTAGGCAATCCCAAAGCTGTCCTATGGGAAAGATAAGCATTGCAGTAGTGAAAAACTAATTTAAGAGTATTTCACTACCAGGACATGTAAAACTTAAAATTACATGTCCTACTTTTTAAATACACTGCACCCAAAGAAATCCTACTAAGCAAACATCTTGGCTCATGCACATATCCCCTTACATTTGCCAAAATTAAAGATTAATTCCATCTGCAAAATATAGACTACCATAAATTTCTAAATTAAAGTGCTGTTCGCATAAATGTGACGAAAGTGAAAGACACTTCCATAACAAACTTCATTTAGATGCTCAATAAAGGAGGACACATAGTATTCAAAGTCTACGCATTGCTGAAATAAAAAATAAAAACAAAACTTACAACCAATTACCAAAAAATGCAAGAATGATTGCAAAAATTCAAACTGTTAGAATTGCAATCCCGAAATAGGATCATTATCATACATGTTAAATTACTGCTCTACACTCATATCTATCTGTCAAATATTTTGAACGTATGTTCTAATATGGAACATTCAGTCTTCTCTTTGAATGATCCTGTTCTGAAACAAGATGTGGATAGACACTTTCTAGACCTAATGCACATCCTAGGTTACAAAATGATCCTCAAAAACTGGAAATTGACTCCTAAAGTTGAATTTTGTACCCAGGAAGAAAATCTCATCTTTAGCAGAGGAGCTGATAATATTTCACTTCAGCATTCTCCTTTGGCTGCCGCAAAGAGCTCTATTTGGTCTAAGCTAAACACTTACACCTTAATCCACCAAACCTCCATGAGTCAGAGTAGACACAAACAAGTCTTTGGTTCAACCTTCCACGCTTATAGGCCAAACCCCACTGAATATCCCTGCATATGATATAATGTTAACAACTGATCATCAAGACAAATACATAGACATAATACAACCATTCTACTATTGAGCTGTTTCTTCGCCACGGTTTAAGGTACATTCCTTTCAAGGGCAGCCATGTTCCCATATTACCTTTTTCTATGATTGAAGTGAACCAAGGCATTCTCTGTACTCTGTGAATTTTATATCAATCTGCCTTTTTGTATCATTTTGTTTTGTTCTTGTATAATTCCAACAAAATTGTACTGAACCAAGAAACATAAATAGTCAGTGACCTATGTTCCTTGTAAGGTGCACATACAAGCAAATACCCTACCTTCTACCCACTCTACTTAGAAAAAGACTTCAGCCACTAGTGTAAAATGGCAAGCAGGAAGGCATGCAAAGGTGTAGGTGGCCTGAGGGTGGGAGTATGCAGCTATCTATAAAACCACCTACTCTTGCAATTTGTCACTGCGAGTTTGGGCCAGTCAGGGGGCCTGTGAGGGAAGTAGTAGGCAGCTTTCACAGTGCTGCCTGCTCCCCAGATGCAGAGTGGGTGGAATATCTCTGCAATGTAAGGTGGTTCTTTGTCAGGCCATCCATGGTTTATATTAAGGGAGTGGAGGGAGCTAAAGGGGGGCAGGAGAAGCTGGCTTTTACCACACGCTCAGCAATTTGCCAAGCATGTGTGGGCTGCTCAAGGGGTCACATAAGGGCAGAAGCAGAAACTTCTTGGCAATGCCTCTTGCCATGAAATGTAAGTCATAGAACGTCCAAGATACAAGACCTGCCAAGTGCAGGAGAGATGAGTGCATGAAAGAAATATGGAAAGTATGTTTTCCTTGACCATTTTTTGTAGTTCACAGGCAGTTGCCGTTTAATGCAGAGAAACGTCACTTGTGCCTCCAGGAATAGCTTTAGCTGTGGGATATACAAGTCCTCTTTGCTTCGTTAATACGTGTAATGGACTACCCTGAGGTGTTGAGTAGGCCTGGGTGTAGTTTGCGGAGTTTTGCTACGTGGAACTCCGCGAAGTTACAAAAAATCTCCGCGAAGTTCCGCGAGTGGCGGAGTGCAGTGCGAACTGCAGTTTGTGCTGGTATTCCTGCCGCTCGGGTAGAAATTCTTCCCGAGCGGCAGCTCGCGCTCTCAAACTTAATATTCGCGATCGCGAACTTACCATTCATGATCGCGAGCGGGGAAAAAACTCCGCTGCACAACGCGAAGCGGAGTTTTCTGCACTCCGCGAGCTCTGCAGAGTGCGGAGTGCAGAAAACTCTGCAAACTCCGCGAACGGAGTGAAGTTCACCGCCCAGGCCTAGTGTTGCGCATCTTCTGAAATCAGTCTCTTTGTTATGTCAGGGGAAGATGGTGATATCGACATAACATGTGTCCTGCCTTCCCTTAACCTTGTACTTTTTTTCTAGAAAGATCTCTTGTATCTGCTTAGTTTATAATATGGTGTGTACAAATGTATCTCTTCAAAGAATTAGAACAAATCATTGTTCTTTAGTGTTAAGAAGGAGAGAGAAAGAGACCTTCCCAGTGGCTGAATCGCATCAGTGTCTGTAGGCAGGATACGTCGAAACGAAGAGAAAAACGATAGTAAAGAGCCCCCCCAAAAAACTCCCGCTACCTATCTCTACTTTTACTTTTAGTGGTGATAGAAAAGAAACACCAATCCGTCTGCATGTGGATCAACAAGTTGCTCCAGATGAAATCCGAATTTGATCTCCGACATAAATGCAAAGGTGAAGTATCCATTTCTTGATCAACTCGCTCATCCAAGACTGGAGGTAGGTAATATCTCTGTTAGATTTGGAGCATGCATCCTCCAGTGAGATGATTCGGTCGTCAGCTCCAGCGATCTTGTCGTTGAAATGAAATAGACTTGTAGAAGCGCACAAATATCCGAGGCGTCAAGGTGCTAAAAGACTTGCTAGATCAGATAAAGAAGGAAAATAACAGACTCTGTTCTAGCGCTCCGCTGGACTTTGATTTATAGCATGAAGAGCCAATTTTTATGGGCTTTCCTAAAAGCTGTATGGTTTTTCAGACTGGTAGTTTGACGCAGAAAGGAGCTCCATAACTTGGCTGTGGCCACCAAAAAGGCTCCACCTCCCCATCTTGCTATTCGAAATTTGGGGACTACTATCAAATTTTGAGTTGCCGAACGAAGCAGTCTAATTGGTAGATACGAATGGAACATTGTTCTGATTGCTCTAGGCCTTGTGAGCAATGCTTTGATTTCTGATTGCCTAATGTCTGTATTTGTCTTGGTAGTAATGTATCCGGCAATTTATTTAGTACCCAGCCTATCCTGCTGTGTGTATCTGACTTGCTTTTGATAGGAGAATCTGGAATCGGGTGACCTATCTTTGATCTTTTAAAGATTGTTTTGGATTCGTTTTCGGCCATTTTGTATGTGCCCTTCATATGGTTAATGATATGGGCACCTATTGGGATTTTCCTTTAGAAATCAGTCCTCTGGTGTATTCAGGATATTCGATTGGTAATTACACGCTAGTAGGATTGAGGGATCCTGCAGTGGTTCTGGTAATTAGTTACCAGATAAAAGATTTAGACGCCAATTTCGATTCAAAGTGTGTAGGTATGTTGTATGGGAAAAAGCCTTTACAATGGAAGCGTTACAACGCATGCCATTACAACGCATGTCGTTACAACGCGAAAGGCTTGTTGCAGGGAGTAGAAGGTGTTGGAGTTAACTGCAACACCTTCCCTACTGTTGCACATGCTGGAGTTGGAATAGTAAATTATACTATGCCAACTTCCAGCGCACCCCCGACAGCAAGTCAGGGTAAAGGTATGCGTTGTAATGGCATTCGTTGTAATGGCATGCATTGTAACATCATACAACCATGTTGGACTGGCCTGGCCTGGCCTGGTACTCTTGGTAACTATTCTTTTAGAAGTTTCTCCAACATGTCCATTTCAGAAGCTTGGCACTGTGAAGAGTTCAAATTAATGATCAATAACTTTAGTTCAACAGTCTAAATTGAAAGTTCTTCACAAAGGCCAATCCCAGATTTTTCAAACTGTGGAACAGGCCAAGCAGTTCTTAAAAGACGTTCAAAAGCCCGATGTCGGACGAGGGGGGCCGCGCTGGGACCAGGTGTAGGGGGTATGCAAGAAGGTTTTTCTTAAATTTTCTACTTTGTTTTGTTTGTTTCAGTATTTGTCTGACCTTTCCCTGCTCATTCTTTGCAATGTTCTTGTGGACTCTCATATGCCTTCTGGCTTTTGTGTTAGTATAAGGTGAGAATAATTCTGTAGGCAAATTGCTCTTGATCAGCAGTTAGGGGGTAAGCAAGAGGGTTTTTCTTAAATATTTTGTTTTTGTGTGTTTCTGTATTTGTTTGTCTTTTCCTTGCTCATTCTTCGCAATGTTCTTGTGGATTCTCATATGCCGTCTGGTTTGTGTGTTAGTAGGATGTCAGAATAATTCTACAGGCAAACTCCTTCTGATCACTGGTTGTTAAGTAGTCACTTAAGTGCGATACCAAAGCGCTCACTTAGGGGAAGGGTGGGTCAATGGGAAAGGTAGGCACATTTGGGGGAGTGGGGTTTCCCGCCACAAGGGGCCCATGGCGAGTGGGGCTCCCAGAGTTGGGGGTTCCGGTGGGAGAGGGTTTTGAACACCTCAGGGTAGAAAAAACAGGTAGAAATATTCAAAGGGTCTCTTTCTTTTTTGTTTTGCCATTTTAGCGTGAAGTTTGTTGAGGTGTCAAGTCTCTTGCTTTGTGAAAGTCAGCCAGTAAGGGGGAGGAAAGAGAGAGCCTGTGATGAGCCACAAGACACCAGTCCTTGATCATTTGAGGGTTGTATCTTGTAATGCAAATGGCATAAACCGTATGAAATTTAGGTCTATTTTGGCATGGCTTAAGTCTTTTAAAGTGCAGATTATTCTCTTTCAGGGGACTCCTCTCAAATCCCTGGCCATGCAACCTACTATTCCGGGATTTATTTCACATGCCTACTATGCGTCCGCCAGCGCTACAGTAAGGGGGGTGGTGATTTTCATATCCTGAGATCTTGCATGTGACGTCCAACATATCTCCAGGGATCCACGGGCTAGGTGGATCATGGTGAAGCTAATGTTCCATTTCCAAACTATAGATATTATCCACTACCATGGTCCTATTGAAGAGGATGTTTCCTCTGTTAGAGGAATATACAACCTTCTTCAACTGATAGAGGGGCCGGTCATGATAGGGCGAGATTTAATTCAGAACATCAAAATTGATTACTCACGCTCTAACAAGCAGCAAAAATTAGTTTACCCGGTTAGTAATTTATGCAGTGATATGCCATTTTGGATTCTTGGTGACTTGATCACTTTCAAGATAAAATATATACATGCTTTTCGAAATGATTTAACTCTGTTTCTAGAATCAATTTTTTTAAATCTCTCATTCATGGAACAGGATGGAGTCAGGCATTTTCATGAATCCTTTCTCGGACCGCTCTCTTCACTATATTGAGGTTTTATTGTAGGAACCATGGCCTCAACGGGCGGGGGGAGCCTTGATTGTTTAATATCGACCGACGAAAGCTAGGTTTCGGTAATGTGCTCCACTTCAGATGATTTAGTTGAGAGAAATTTAGGTACCATCTCGTAGCTCACAGTATAGGGGTCCTTCAAAGCATTTATGTAGGGTGAGGCGATTTTGTTTAAAGTCAAAATTACTAAACTTAGAAGGGATCAGGCCTCGGCCCTCCAGCATGAGCTTGATCAGGCTACGTTTATTCACTCCACTGGTTAGTAACCTGGAACGTAGTATACTCCAGCAAGAATGTCAAAATCTCAAAGACTTTTTTTATAGCTAAGGAAATCCTTAATCAACAAACCTGCTTTCAAACTCTAAGCAGAAAGTGAACATATAGGGCATTTCTTGGCATGGTCCGTCAAGGAAAAAAGAAACAAAGTAATCATTAAGGCAATCTACGATGAAGCGGTAGGTAGAGTGGTTGCCAAGTCGGAACAGCTTGGCAAAGTGTTTGTCGACCATTATACAAGATTATATGCTCTCTCTGAGAGATCGTCTTCAGTTTTTATTGAGGAATATCTATGTTCTATTAGATTGCTGACTTTGTCAAGTGAGGCGCATGCCAGTATTTTATCTCCCATTATGCCTACCGAAGTGCAGAACACAATTAAAACCTTCCCCAATGCAAAAGCCTGTGGATGCGATGGGCTACCGGCAGAAATCTACAAGGTGTTCGAAACTCAAGTTTTGAAGGTCATGGTAATTTTATTTAATGAAATCCTTGCAGGATGTGAGCTTCTTAGTTCTTTTACATACGCTGTAATTATCAGCTTTTTGAAGAAAGATAAGCCCCCTGATAATCCCGGCTCTTTTCACCCTATCCATTTGCTGAACAGCGATTACAAAACATTCGCACATTTTTTTGCATCCAGCTTAGTTTCGCTAGCGCCCAGAGTCGTCCATTCAGACCAAAGTGGTTCTCTGCCAGACAGACTAATATCATCTAACACCACCACTTTACTGCACGTGATTGATTATTACTCTAACAATTTCATAAAGGTAGCTATTATCATGCTCAACGCTGAAAAGGTTTTTGATCTAGTGCAATAGCAAATTTTGTTCTCAATTTTATTGAATTTCGGCTTTCGTCATCAATTTGTCAATTTTGTAGAAAAACTATATCAGAAGGCTGAAGCAAAAATTATAATACATTTTCAGACAGCAGGACATGTCACAGTTCAAAGAGGCACAAGGCAAGGCGGTCCCATGTCACCATTCTTGTTTGCTTTGCTAATAGAGCCTTTGGCAGTTGGTTCGAGGCAAGATTCGCAGATTTGGCCTCCAATGCTGGGAGCACCAAAGTTAAAATTAATTGTAGATGCCATTATCCTATATTTGGCTGCTGAGGAGCAAAATATCATCAATGCTCTGGCTAAGATTCAGGCATTCACTGATATAGGGGGTCACAAAATACATCATACTAAATCAGAAGCTCTTCTTCTTAACAGCTCACTATTGGCTCTACCTGCTGTTATGTACCCTCTGTACTCAAATACTCGCTCAATTAGATATCTTGGTATATATGCTTCACAAAACTTTGCAGACTTGCATTGACCACCCTTAATAAGGCACACAGCTTACTCTAGTGGTGGAAGTCTCTACCCCTTACCATAATAGGCATTGTAGCTCTATCTAGGAAGTTGCTGTTTCACTCAGTGTTGAAAGAATTGCAAGGACGTAGTTGTGAGAATTTCAAGATGGCCGCCATTGTTCAGGATGAAACATCATTGCAGTCTAGTTGTTGGGACAAATGCAATTCATCGTGCGTGCGTGAACAACGTGCAGCGCACTTCAACTGAATTCCTAAGGAGAATGATAGTGTCTCCGTAGTACGCATTGATTTTTTAAGAGAATTTCAGAGAAAAAAAACAGTTCGAAGAGCAGCGTCCTTTCCTGGTTTTTCGAGTCTAGAAGCAGTGAGGTTACTGCACATGAGTAGAAGGGTTCGTGAGTAGTGTCTGAAAAACAGTATTGAGCAAAGTGCACCACGGAGAATAATTCAATAACTGTGTCAAAGTTACAAAATACTTGTTTTTCTTCACAGAAAGGTTCCAGGCTGGTGTATAGTATCTACTCAAGGAGTGTGTGCACTAGGAAGTCAAAAAGGCTCTCTTTCAAGAGTGTAGAAAGCATGAATAATATATTAAAAAGGGCCAGAGACTTATTTAATCAGTATGTAAATAAATCTTCAATATAACCAGTGGTTGGCACTAGTTAAATTTTGGAAGATATTTAGGGCCTTACAGTGGTGGTGCGGCTACTGCTGCACTGGTGCTCTGACCGCCCTATTACAAGTAGGGCGGTCGGACCGCCATGAGACCACTGTTGCTTCCAGGGATCTGCAATGCCTGGCAGTCTTGCAGCGGTCTGAGGCCACTAATAGCTGGCGGTGCCGCTGCGGCTCTACCAAGCATATTAGGAGTTACTCTACCATTCTGCAAACACGCCTCCTGGCACACTAGTAGTTGGGGGATGAAGTCCCCTTGGCTGCTGAGGGTCCTTGGAGGTGAACAACCCCTCCTGTTACCTTCAGAAAGTTCCTCACAGCGGGATTGCTAAGAGGTCTTCAGAGGCCACGCCCCCTTTCTCCACCACTCATTAAATGCTTCTCCTGGTGCACTATTGGTTGGGGAATGAAGTCCTCTTGGATGCTGAGGGACATTGGGGCCAAACAGCCCTCCTAGTACTTTCGTACGTTCTACACATCGGGATTCCTGAGAGCTGGTCAGAGGCCTGCCCCCTTTCTCCACCACTCTTCTATCACCATTACTACTTAAAAAGACATAGAAATTCATTGAAAAAACCAACGGTTACAGGGACGTTATAGCTAGGAATTACCATTTAAAAAACTTGAAAATTCACTTAAAAAAGCAAAAGGTTAAAGGGACGTTATAGGTAGTCTCAGGTTCTACGCGTACAAAACCAGCACTCCGTCCATCATCTCCTTGTGTTCACTCGTACAAAACCAGTGAAATTCAGAAGTTATCGTTAACAGAGCTAACTATAACTTGCACCCTCGCAATGCACTGCTTATGACCTCACATATTACATCACTCATGGCATGATCAGTGACATCACTGATGACATCTCAAATGACATCCCTGATTACATCATCCACAAAATCACTAACGTACCCACTCACACCGCCATAGAACCTTTCATACACTCACTCCCACACATTCATTTACAAACCCATTCACAGACACATACCAGTTCTTACACACCCACTCACTGATTCATAGACCTATACACACATCCGCTCACTCACCCATCCAGTCAATCATATACCCATTCACTCTCTTTTACAGCCACTGACATATACACTGATACACCAATACAGCCACTCACACACCGAATCAGTCACTCATAGAGCTTCTCACATACCTACTCACACATCCAGTCAATCACACAGCCACTTACTCACCCATACAGTTGCACACACACCCACTTACTTATACTAACACATACTCACTGACCTATACCATCACTGACACAAGCACACACAGACACTCTCACATTCACTCACTCATCCATACAGTCCTCATACACCCCATCACTTGCACATACTGCCTTTTTCATACCCAGTTGTTCACCCATATACCACTGACACATCCATTCACACACACATCCATACACACACTCACTCACCCATACAGTCCCTCACACATACACTAACTCATACAGCCACTCACTCACTCATACAGGCTGTTACACACACCCTTACCTACACACCCAGATACTCAGACACCCATACAGGTCCTCAGAGGACCAATCAGTCACCATACAGCCACTGATGTACCCACTCACACACCCATACAGCCAATTAGACACCAACTGACAGACTAATACAAACATTCACACAACCAGGCTCTCAGCCATACATCCACTGAGACACCTAATCACTCACTTATACAGTTAGTCACGCACCCTCTGAATCACCCACTGGTTCATCAATACACCTTGGTATATATATTTAACACTCATAAACTTTTCAAAAACACTCACAGTCACTGCATGATATCATCAGTGATGTCATTTGAGATGTCATCCGTGATGTCACTGACCATGTCATAAGTGATGTAATATGTGAGGTCATAAGCAGTGCATCGCAGGGGCGTGAGTTATAGTTAGCTCAGCTAACTATAGCTGCTGAATTTCACTGGTTTTGTACAAGTGAAACCTGAATTTAACTATAATGTCTTTGTAGCCTTTGTTTTTTAGTGAATTTCTAAGGATTTTTAAATGCTTATTCCTGACTATAACGTCCCTGTAATCTTTGGTTTTATATAAATCCAAAGGGACATTATAATTTGGTGAAAATTTCAGTGACAACATAAAATTTGGACCTAAACAAATCACAGATATTCAGCAGTACTATTTATCACTACTAACTATAACTTGTGCCTCTGACCATGCACTGCTTATGACCTCCCATATTGTATAACTCATGACATGTTCTATTAAATCATTGATGACATCTCTGGTGACATCTCAAAATACATAATTGATGACATCACTGATGAACTCATCCAATTTGTGTCTGAGATTGTTTCTTTTATACTTTACATAGTATCAGGTAAGAGCCCATCCCCCGGGCAGTCTGCATACAGGTTCAGCGGTCTTGGAGCGGGGCACTGGCATGGCAGCCCGATCCAAAAACCCAAAACTCGTCTTCAGGCCCTAAGTTCCCTAGTAGTCTAGTGGCTGCCTGCAACATTTTTCATCATGTTGCAAGCAGTCAGTCAGAGCCTTGCTCATGCAGGAGCCTTGCTTCCGTGGGAGTAAGATGGCCCAAAGATTGAAAAGATACCTGGGCCAATCAAAAGGCTCTGTTTTTTAAAATTGAATTCGATGGACAGTAATTAATTTTTGTAATTTGATTTGTATTTTTTTTAAGTGTTTTTAATTCCTAAAGTGCATTTTAATTTTTTTTAAATAATTAGTAATGTTTAATTTAGTCACTGGTTGTTGGGTTTTATGGGACTAGGGTGGACAATTACAGTAAATATAAATTGTTGTTTTATACTTTTTAATTAATTTGTATGTTAATTAAATAATTAATTGAAAATCCATTCTGGCAATTGTTTAATATATTTAATGGACCAATGGTTTTCATTTTGTGTGTATAAATTGTGACTTTTAATTTTAAAATTAAATTTCCAAAGTTTAATTAGTAATTTGTAATTTAGTAGCAGGCTGTTGGGTCTGTAGGGGATAAGGGATATTGTTTTTGTATGTATAATGATGTTTTTTAATGATTTAAAATGTTAGTTGATAATAATTATATACTTTATTTAACTGATTATTATGGATGTTATGTGATGTTATTGTGGGATCACTGACAGAATATCGATAACAAGAATATTGACCTACAACAATATCGAAGTAAAAATATCGGATGCCAAAATATCGACACCCTATCTACAAACAGGTAAGTACAAAAATATCGACTCCAAAATATAGTTGTAAAAAATATAGGGGCCGATTCCGATCTCGGTCGGAGGCGCACCCAATACCATTCGGTCGGGAAAAAAGCCATGCGAAAGCCTGTTTCCCGACCGATCCGTACAGCACACCGAACGAGCAAGTACGATGCGCACAACAGCAAAGAATCCGGCCGAGCCGTACTCACCCAAACCAGGTCCTGTTCTCCGACCGAGGCGAATCCGGAAACGCCGAATCGAGTCGCACGGAAGGAAAAATGCAGCCCCGTCCGGCCGGACAAGTACGATGCGCTTTCCGTATGCGCCGAAACCGTCGCTACGCACGGCACGTCAAAGCATCCGGGAGAGGCGCACATAAGCTCCGATTCGCGCCACAACACGATCCACGGCTCCGAGACGAACACGGCAGCGACGAGGACAACGCGAAGCGACGAGGACGAGGCGAAGCGACGAGGACGAGGCGAAGCGACGAGGACGAAGCGAAGCAACGAGAAGGACGAACGACACGAACCAACCATGAATCCCTTCGTCCCGATCATACCAATATTCTACATATACTACCGGAACAGGCACGGACGCGTACGGCGCAGAAGGTAAGCCAGACACCAACCACAAAACACATACAACACGTACACGACACATCACACACACACACAGGGATGCAGAATATACTTACACCAGCAACAGCAGCACCATAGGGGCGGGATGCCCATCACCAATGCCACATATGCACACAGGGGCCTGAATACGCACCACCACCCCTACCCAGGGGGGCAGGATGCCTACCACTACTACCACCCCTACCCAGGGGGGCAGGGTGCCTACCACTACTACCACCCTTA
>CAWUFW010026764.1:0-31000 GCA_963921515.1 Calotriton arnoldi
GTACATCCCCCAGGGACCCAACACCTGTTCTGGAAATTCTCCTTTGTGTGCAAACTGTTCACCCTGTCGAATGCAACCCAACTCTCCCACATGACATGGGGAGTTTAAGTTGGACTAATGTATCAGATGACTGTGGACTTTACTCAGTGTAGGAGAGTAGGATCTGCTTCACATGGGTACCCCCACTTTTTCCTGATGCTTCACTGTTTTTCGACTTTAGTCTGGCTGGGGCCCTGCTAATCAGAACCCCAGCCTAGCTGCTTCCTCTCTAAAATGGTTTCCATGTGCCTTAGGCACATCTCTGATTGGAATCTGGAGTGCCCTTATACGTCTCTAGTATATGGTATACTATGTACCCAGGGCATAGGTACCTCAGAGGCCTACCAGGGGCTGCAGCATGTATTGTGCCACCCCTGGAAGGCCATCCAAAATGACACCACAGGTCTGCTACTGCAGCCTGGGTAAGGTGGTGCATGCACCCCTTACAGTGGTATGGGCTACCTATATCACTACCATTGCACACACATATAAACCTATAAGTCACTCCTATGGCAGGCCTTACCAATCCTGAAGGCAGAGTGCTTGGTTTTTATCTGAGAGGGTGCCCCTGCATGAGCAGAGCCCCTCTGCAGCGTTCAGAGTCCCTCCTCTGATGCTGTTTGTGGTACAGCCTTACCATATACTCTTAAGTGCATTATATCCTCGCGGTACAATGCTAACTTTGAACTGGCTGCACCAAAACATGTCGTGTCAAACATCTTGGAATACTACCCCCCCACCAATACTGGTGGCAGGGGTAGCATTCTACCCTTCTAGAGGGAGAGACATGTACACACCGGGCTACCCGGTAACTTCTTTCCAGAGCCCTGGCATCACAAAATGGATGCCGCTGCCACAGACACGGGTCTGGCCTCCTGCTGCTGACTGAAACTCCAGCAGGGGAGGCCTGGACAATAGATTTCCTGTCGAAGGGAGGTGTAACCACCTCCCCAGACAGGATAGTGTGTATTGGGGCTGGGCGGTAGCACCCTCTGGTGCTTTGAAGTCCTGCACTGGGGGCACATTTGGTGTCCCTGTGCATATGCCAGTTCAAACCGGTTGCAGGGGATACCTGCCCCTGCTCTGGTGTGAAACTGGACAAAGGGAATGGGTGTAACCACCCCTCTTCCCTGACCCTCCCATAGGTGGGTCCCCAGAGTATGTCCAACCCCCTAACTTAGTATAAGTATGGGACCCCAGTCCTTAGGACTTCAGATTACCCTGGACGAAACTCTAATGCCAAATCCTGGACCTTCGACGCTCTATTTCAAGATTAGAGGACTGAAGAATCTCCTTTGGGGTCAAGGAGTGACTCCACTGCTTGGCAGGCACCTAAGAAGCAATTCTCTGGTCTGCATCACTGAAGCTCCTGCTGGACACCAAAGTCTTTGCATCACCAGAGGTGGGTTTCCAGACTTACACAAGGCTGCCCTGAGTCCCCCGCAAAGCTGAGGCCTGTAGCTGTCGTGAGTAACGTGGAACTGTGACCCCTTCACACCAAGCACATTTGCAAGTGCATCCTCTTCCTGGTATTCCATGAAGTTGTGCTTTGGGCTCCAAGTAGCCCCCACCTCCAGCACCAACTGCACCGAAGATCACTGGCCTCCACTCCACGAGTGTCCTGCAAGCCAGCTCCAAGTGCGTCCACTTGAGGCTCCTTCGCGGTCGCTAGTCCATTGGCTAGTGGGCCCTCCCAAAGGCAATTCTTCTTCTGCTTGGGCTTTCCTCGTTGCTCCAGAGGTGCCCTGACTTACCCTCGCTGGGTGAGTCCCCCAGACCTTGCTGGTCTGCAACATCGTCCTTTCTTTATTTCTTCAAAACTTGCTGTTGCCAAGGCTTGTTGGGTCCAATCCGGTCGCTGACACCGCAGCAATCGACAGCTTTATGGGACATCTGGAATCCAGCTCCTGGTTGTCATCAACGCCTCCTGTGACCTCGTGGCTGAAGACTCAAGACGACCGTCAACCTACCTGAAGCACCCGACATCGGTGGGCATCTGCTCATCGCCTTCCTGGTCACTGGCTAGTGACCCAGACTCTGTCCCCTCTGCTTTCAGGCTCCTCTCACATCTTCGATCCACCTTTGGATCCACCCGAAAACTTTCGACTTGGTCACCAGCAGCACTTTGTAGCAGATCGCCATTGAAAACGACGACTGAAACCCGACCTCGAAAGACACCTATGCACCCGGCTCCCCTGGGTGAGGTAACTCGAGTACTCCGGTGCTCCCGTGGGTATAGACTCTAGAACCACATAGTTCTAAAAGGGTTTGCTCCAAGTCCTCCTCTAAGTGTCCTTTTTCTTTAAAACTCCAACAGCGACATTCCCCATAGAAGTCAACGGCGGCTCGCGGCTGTGTTCTCACACTGCACGCGTCCCCCGTGGGTCCCCTGTGTCACTACCTTGGGTAGTTCCTTGTGGTCCATGCATTTCTACAGGCTCTAGGCCTTGTGTCTAGCTCAGTCGTGGTTCTTATACCACTTTATTGGTATATGGTTTGGTACGACCCTAGGGCTCAAACATGTATTTGTGCTATTACTGTTGATAACTGACTTGTAACTTATGTACTTCAAACTCTAGCATCATAAAGAGACTAGAGGGGTGTGTTTAAGACTAAATACATATATTTTATATATATACCTGGTGTGGTTCTCTTTCATTTGGTCACTCAAGAGATTATAGACTGGTAAAACAAGCTGCTTTACATTCCTTCAAGACTTAGCCTGAAGGCTGCTCTCCATAGCTACCACTAGGATAGCTTTCAATAAAGATTGTCTTTAACCTATCTCCAATAAGGGGTTGTTTGGACTGGTGCAAGGTGCCCACTATAATTAGTGAACAGCATATACCAGGCCAACTTCTCACATTGGTGTGCAACGTGTGGGATTCCAGCTTGCTATTGTTTTACCAGATAATCTCAATTGAATTGATCAACTGAAAACCACTAAGGGTACCTTAGGTACATATAATTCAAGCTTAGGATACAGTAAGTTCTACTGAACTTAGAGTTGTGTGTTAAGGGATAGCACACCCTTTCTACAACTCAAGAGTGTTTAGTAGGCCACACTAGAGTAGGTAGTGCATACACCACACCACACTAGTAATGTCTTCACTGCCAGGAACCAGTGAGCTCCTGCCATCCAGATATGACAACCTCTCATTCTTGGAATTAAGAGAGTTGGGCAAAGTTAGGAAGTTGAAGACAGGCAAAAATGCCAACACCCAACATATCCTGGAGATGCTTCTGCTAGATGATCTTAGAAGACCCACAAGGTCTGAAAGGGTAGGCAGAGAGGGTGGGGGAAGAAGATGAGGGAGGGGCCAGGGATGAAAATGCCCAGGACCTCACCTCTGAAACTGGCCAGGGGATGCCAATGATCCTGACCTGGAAAGTGCAGCTACTCCTGAGGATGAGGAGGAGGCCCAGGAGGACCTCCCCTTTGTCCCCCCAGGAAGAGTTGTGAGTGTGCTCAGAAGGTCTAGATCTCCTTCTCAGGAGTCTAACCACTCTGACACCTCAGTAGGGACCTCTGTCTCCTCTCATAGGAGGGAATCCTCTCATGAGAGGAGAAAGAGACTAATTCAGTATGAGCAAGCCCAGCTTGAGCTCAGAAAACAGCAGTTGGCTATAGACAGGGAGTCCCTAGATCTCTAGAGACAGAGAAAAAGATGGGACTAGAGTCCCATGGTGGCAGCAATTTCCCCAGAGATAGGGAAAGGTCTTATGACCATAGAAACCTGAGCAAGATTGTCCCTCCCTACCAGAGTGGGGATGACATCCACAAATGGATAACTGCTCTAGAGAGGGCCTGTAAAGTACAGAGGGTCCCTCAGGAGCAGTGGGCAGCAATCTTGTGGCTCTCCTTTGCAGACAAAGGTAGAGATAAGCTCCTCACTGTTAGAGAAGAGGATGCTGACAATTACAAAGTCTTGAAGAGTGCTCTGATTGATGGGTTTGGCCTAACAACTGAACAATACAGGTTAAAGTTCAGAGGTACCCTAAAAGCACAGACTCAAGACTGGGTGGACTTTGTTGATTGTTCTGCTAAGGCTCTGGAAGGTTGGTTGATGGGCAGTAAGGTATGTGACTTCACAGGATTGCACAATCTTATCATGAGGGAGCAGATTCTTAATAACTGTCAAAATCAGCTGTTGCATCAGTACCTGGTGGACTCTGATCTGACCTCTCCCCAAGAATTGGGAAAGAAGGCAGACAAATGGGTCAGAACCAGGGTGAGGCAGAAGGTACGGAACCAAGGTGGTGACCCTAAGGGGCCAAATCCGATTCGGGCCGGAAATCACTCCGACCGAGCCGGACCCGGAGAGATTTCCGACCGAATCGGACCCTAGCAGTCTGACCGAACAAGTACGATGCATTCGCATTCTATCGGACTCGGATTCGGTCGGACTCCCATTGAAGTCAATGGGAGCCGGTCGTACAACGCGTATGCGGGCTCCCATTGACTCAATGGGTGCGCGGCGAACAAGGGTGCCCCTACAGCGGGTACGCGTCGAAGCGGGTCGCGCCGTACATGCACAGGTAGGGGGACCCATGGGTCCCCCTGTGTGCGCCTCGCACGGGTACGCGTACAGGGGGGTCTGATGCGGACCTTCAAAGTGCGGCTCCGACTATCCTTTTGAGCCGGATGGCGCGAGTTGTTGGTACTGCTCGCGGCGCGCATCGTACTTACCCGGCCGGGGAACGTCTCCATTGCGCGTGCGAGTTGTGTCCGTGCGAGTCGGTCGGAGCGTGTTGATCCCGCGTACGAGTCGGTCAGAGATTTCGCGGGCGCTTGCATCGTACTCGCTCGGCCGGATGCACGTTCAAATCGGTCGGGAAACAGGGCTCCGAATCGGATCCGGTAAAGCCGAATCCGATTCGGAGCCCTACCGGCCGAGATCGGAATCGGCCCCATAGAAGCAAGATTCTAAAAACTCTGAAAAGGGTGGGGAGAAGGGTAAAGACCAGAAGTCTTCACAAGGCCCCCAAAAATCTTCTTCAGGTGGGGATTCACAGTCTAACAAGGGAAAAGGCCAAAAGAAACCATGGTGCAAAGTCTGTAAGCAAAAGGCACACTGGACCAGTGATTGCACCAAGTCCAAAGACTCTATTCCAGCCCCCACCAATGCCCCTAAGACACCTGATCCCCCTAGTGCAGTTACAATTGGTGGTGGGAGTACACAGGCCAAGGGTTTAGTTGGGTTGACCCTGGGTAATGAGATGAGCTCTGGCCTAGTCAGAGAACTCACTCAGGCTGTCCTAGTCTGTGATGGAGGCATGGATGTGACCTCCTCTATGAGTCCCAGTAATCTGGGCAAGTACAGGCAACAGCCATTAATCAATGGAAAAGAGGCTTTGGCATTCAGGGACACAGGGGCGAGTGTCACCATGGTGACACAAGACCTTGTGGATCCTGGGCAGATTATACTTGGTGAGATGTACCAAGTGACCAATGCTAGCAATGTCAGAACAGACCATACTCTGGCAGTTGTTAACTTCTCCTGGGGAGGTGTAACTGGCTTTAAGAAGGTTGTGGTGAGTGCAAACCTACCAGTGGAATGCTTGCTTGGCAATGATCTTGAAACTTCAGCTTGGGCAGACGTGGAGCTCAGGACCCATGCAGAAATGCTGGGGATCCCTGCAGATGTGTTTGCTGTGACTGTAGGAAGGTGGAATCTTACTATATGGTTGCCCCCACTTTTTTTATGGTGTTGTGCTGGTTTATGACTTAGTTGGACTTGGATCCTGCTATACAGGGCCCCAGTCTATCTGCTTTCTCTGTAAAATGGTTTCCATGTGCCTTAGGCACGTATCTGATTGGATTCTGGAGTGCCCTTATAAGTCCCTAGTATATGGTATACTATGTACCAAGGGCATAGGTACCTCAGAGGCCTGCCAGGGGCTGCAGCATGTATTGTGCCACCCCTGGAAGGCCATCCAAAATGACACCACAGGTCTGCTACTGCAGCCTGGGTAAGGTGGTGCATGCACCCCTTACTGTGATATAGGTTACCTATATCACTACAAACCTACACACATATAAACCTATAAGTCACTCCTATGGTAGGCCTTGTCAATCCTAAAGGTAGAGTGCTTGGTTCCTATGAGAGAAGGTGCCACTGCATGAGCAGGGCCCCTCTGCAGTACTCAGAGTCCATTCTCTGGTGCTGTTTGTAAATGCGGTTAAACCATATACTCTTAAGTGCATTATATCCTCGCGGTAGAATGCTAACTTTGGAATGACTGCATCAAAACATGTCGTGTTTGGTGTCAAACATCTTGGAATACTACCCCCCGCCAGTCCTCGCGGCGGGGGTAGCATTCCACCCTTCTAGAGGGAGAGACATGTTAACACTGGTCTACCCGGTAACTTCTTTCTAAAGCCCTGGCATCACAAAATGGATGCCTCTGCCACAGACACAAGTCTGGCCTCCTGCTGCTGACAGAAACTCTGGCAGGGGAGGCCTGGACAATAGGTTTCCTGTCACAGGGAGGTGTGACCACCTCCCCAGACAGGATAATGTGTATTGGGGCTGGGTGGGTGCACTCTTAGAGTGCTTTGAAGTCCTGCACTGGGGGAGCAAAAGGCTCCTCTGTGCATATGCCAGTTCAAACCGGATCAGGGGCTACCTGCCCCTGCTCTGGCGCGAAACTGGACAAAGGGAAGTGGGTGTAGCCACCCCCTCCCTTGACCCTCCCATAGGTGGGGTCATAGAGTTAGTCCCTCCCTGTTTTACTGTATAAAATAGGGAACCCTTGCCATAGCAAATTAGATATCTCTGGACTAAACTCTGAAACTGAATCCTGGACCTTCGACGCTCTACACTACGATTAGAGGACTGAAGTTTCTCCCTTGGAGTCAAGGAGTGGCTCCCCTGCTTGGCAGGCACCAAAGAAGCAATTGTCCGGTCTGCATCGACGAAGCTCCCGCCGGACGCCGAAGTCCCTGCATCCCCAGAGGTGGATTTTCTGACCTCCCCGAAGCTGCCCTGAGTCCCCAGCGAAGCTGAGGCCCGTAGCTGTCGTGGGTAACGAGGAACCGTGACCGAGCACATTTGTAAGTGCACCATCTTCTGGGTCTCCCACGAAGTCGTGCTTTGGGCTCCGAGTAGCCCCAGCCTCCTGCACCAACTGCACCGAAGATCACTGGCCTCCACTCCACGAGTGTCCTGTGAGCCAGCTCCACGTGCAACGTCCCGAGGCTCCTTCGCGGTTGCTAGTCCGTTGGCTAGTAGCCCTCCACGAAGGCCAACACTTTTTCTTCTTGGGCTCCCTGGTTGCTCCAGGCTCGCCCTTACTTACCCTCGCTGGGTGAGTTCCCCAGACCTTGCTGGTCTGCACCATCGTCCTTCTTCCTTTTCCACAAGACTTGCTGTTGCCAAGGCCTGTTGGGTCCAATCCGGTCGCCGACACCTCAGCAAGCAGCAGACATTGTGGGACAGTCCGAATCCTGCTCCTGGTTGCCGACAACGCCTCCTGGACATCGTGACTGCGGAGTCAAGACGACCGTCAACGCACCTGAAGCACCCAACATCGGTGGGCATCTGCTCATCGCCTTCCTGGTCACTGGCTAGTGACCCAGACTCTGTCCCCTCTGCTTTCAGGTTCTTCAGATCCTCGATCCACTCTTGGATCCACCCGGACACTTTTCTCCTGGTCGCCAGCAGCACTTTGCAGCAGATCTCCATAGGAATCGACGACGAAACCCGACCCCGAAAGGCACCTATGCACCCGGCTTCCCTGGGTGAGGTAACACGAGTACTCTGGTGCTCCCATGGGTAGAGACTCTTCAAAGTCCTAGATCTCAAAGGGTTTGTTCCTAGTCCTCCTTTAAGTGTCCCTATTCTCTAATTTCCTGACCGCAACTTTCTCCATAGAAGTAAACGGCGTATCGCGGCTGTGTGTTTACACTGCACGCGTCCCCCGTGGGTCCCCTGTGTCACTGCCTTGGGTGGTTCCTTGTGGTCCAAGCACTTCTAGAGGCTCTAGGCCCTGTGTCCAGTTCAGTCGTGGTTCTTATACCACTTTATTGGTATATGGTTTGGTACGCCCCTAGGGCTCAAACGTGTATTTGTGCTATTACTGTGATTATTTAACTTATAACTTGTGTACTTTGAACTCTAGCCTCATAAAGAGACTAGAGGGGTGTGTTTAGCAATAAATACATATATTTTGAATATATACCTGGTGTGGTGCTCTTTCATTTGGTCACTCAAGAGATTATAGACTGGTAAAACAAGCTGCTTTACATTCCTTCAAGACTTAGCCTGAAGGCTGCTCTCCACAGCTACCACTAGGATAGCTCTCTTTAAAGGTTGTCTTTAACCTAACTCCAATAAGGGTTGTTTGGACTGGTACAAGGTGCCCACTATAAGTAGTGGACAGCATATGCCAGGCCAACTTCTCACAGTGACCAGGTCACAGAGCAAAATGTCTAACACTGAACAGGCCTTGGATCCTGGAAAAATGGGCCAAGTGCCATCCAAGAGGAGGAGTGGTAGGGTTAAGGCAGTGCCTTCCCCCTTGGCTCAGAAGGAATATCAGTCTCTTGAGGGGGATGATCTCAGGCCTGAGGAAGGAACTGTCCCAGAGGAGCTTGAACCTGACCAGGTTGTGTTCTTGGGGACAGGGGGCCCTTCCAGGGCAGATCTGAGCCAGGAGCAGCAGAGCTGCCCCTCTCTTGAACCCCTCAGACAGCAAGCTGCTGCTGAGGCTGCTGGGAATGCTAGTGGTCCCCATAAAGTGTATTGGGATGATGGACTCTTGTACTCAGAGTGTAGAGACCCCAAGCCTGGTGCCACCAGGAGGTTGGTTATACCTCTGAAGTTCATGGGCTTCCTATTGACCCTAGCCCATGACATTCCTTTAGCAGGTCACTTGGGCCAGAACAAGACTTGGGACAGAATTGTCCCTCACTTTCACTGGCCCCACATTTCTGAAGACACCAAGGAGTTTTGTCGCTCCTGTGTAACCTGCCAAGCCAGTGGGAAGGCAGGTGGCACCACAAAGGCCCCCCTGATACCACTGCCTGTGGTGGGGGTTCCCTTTGAAAGAGTGGGGATTGATATTGTTGGTCCCATGGATCCTCAAACAGCATCTGGGCACAGGTTTATCCTAGTGGTGGTGGACTATGCCACTAGGTACCCAGAGGCTATTCTCCTTAGGACCACTACAGCACCTGTAGTGGCAAGAGCCCTCCTGGGAATTTTCTCAAGAGTGGGCTTCCTAAGGAGGTTGTATCAGACAGGGGGCAAACTTTATGTCTGGATACTTGAAGGCAATGTGGAAGGAGTATGGAGTGACTTACAAGTTCACCACACCCTATCACCCACAATGCAATGGTTTAGTTGAGAGATTCAACAAAACCTTAAAGGGCATGATTAAAGGGCTCCCAGAAAAGCTTAGGCGAAGATGGGACATACTCTTGCCCTGACTTTTGCTTGCATACAGGGAGGTGCCTCAAAAGGGGGTTGGCTACAGCCCTTTTGAACTTTTGTTTGGTCACCCTGTCAGGGGTCCATTGTGCTTGGTGAAGGAAGGATGGGAGTTACCTCTCAAGCCCCCAAAGCAAGACATAGTGGACTATGTACTTGGTCTCCTCTCCAGGATGGCTGAATACATGAAAAATGCAACTAAAAACCTTGAGGCTAGCCAGGAACTGCAAAAAGCCTGGCATGACCAAAAGGCTGTTCTGACTGTTTACCAGCCAGGACAGAAGGTGTGGGTGCTGGAGCCTGTGGACCCAGCAGCTCTCTAAGACAAGTGGAGTGGACCCCATACCATTGTTGAACAGAAGGGTGAGGTTACCTATTTAGTAGACCTAGGAACACCCAGGAGTCCCCACAGGGTTCTCCGTGTCAACAGATTGAAACCATATGTGAACAGGGCAGACATGGGCTTGCTCATGGCTACTGATGAAGGACAGGAGGAAGAGAGTGACCCACTCCCTGACCTGCTCTCACAGAACCCTGATGATGGGTCAGTGGATGGTGTAGCCTTGGCAGGCAGCCTCACTGCTCAGCAGCAAACTGATTGCAGATAAGTGCTCAATCAGTACAGACATATGTTCTCTCTGACTCCAAGTCAGACCACCTGGTGCACTCATGAAGTGGACACTGGGGACAGTCTGCCTATTAAAAATAAGATTTATAGGCAACCTGACCATGTCAGGGACTGTATCAGGACAGAAGTCCAGAAAATGTTGGATTTGGGAGTTATTGAACCCTCAGATAGCCCTTGGGCTAGTCCAGTGGTCCTTGTGCCAAAACCTCACACCAGAGGTGGGAAAAGAGAGATGAGGTTTTGTGTGGACTACAGGGGTCTCAATGCAGTCACTAGGACTGATGCCCATCCAATACCTAGGGCAGATGAGCTAATAGACACTTTGGCCTCAGCCAAGTATCTAAGCACATTTGACCTGACAGCTGGCTACTGGCAGATCAGACTAGCTGATGATGCAAAGCCAAAGACAGCATTCTCAACCCCTAGTGGGCATTATCAATTTGTGGTAATGCCCTTTGGTCTGAAGAATGCACCTGCCACTTTTCAGAGGTTGGTGAATACAGTCCTTACAGGTCTGGAGGCCTATAGTGCAGCATATCTAGATGATATTGCTGTCTTTAGCTACACCTGGGAGGATCACCTGGTCCACCTCAGAAATGTTTTAGAGGCCCTGCAAAAGGCAGGCCTCACTATCAAGGCCACTAAGTGCCAGATAGGGCAGAGTCAGGTTGTGTACCTGGGCCAACTTGTGGGTGGAGGCCAGGCTCAACCACTGCAGAGCAAAATCCAGACCATCATGGACTGGGTTGCTCCAACCACCCAGACTCGGGTCAGAGCCTTCTTAGGCCTGACAGGGTACTATAGGAGATTTGTCAAGGGGTATGGATCAATAGTGACACCCCTGAATGACTTAACTTCCAAGAAAATGCCCAAGAAAGTTCAGTGGACAGCTAGCTGTCAAAAGGCATTTGATGACCTGAAGCAGGCCATGTGCACTGCTTCCATTCTCCAGAGTCCTGATTACTCCAAGAAGTTCATTGTCCAAACAGATGCATCTGAATTGGGGGTAGGGGCCGTACTGTCACAATTGAATGATGAAGGTCAGGATCAGCCAGTAGCTTTTATTAGCAGAAGGCTGACCCCTAGAGAGAAACATTGGTCAGCCATAGAGAGGGAGGCCTTTGCTGTGGTTTGGGCTCTGAAGAAGTTGAGGCCATACTTGTTTGGTACTCACTTCCTTGTTCAAACAGACCACAAGCCCCTCCTATGAGTAAAACAAATGAAGGGTGAAAACCCCAAACTGCTTAGGTGGTCCATTTCCCTACAGGGGATGGACTTTACAGTGGAACATAGACCTGGGAGTAACCATGCCAATGCAGATGGACTCTCTAGGTATTTCCACTTAGAACATGAAGACTCAACTGGTCAAGGTTAGTTTAATGTCCCTGCGTTTGGGGGGGTTCTGTAGGAGAGTAGGATCTGCTTCACATGGGTACTCCCACTTTTTGCTGATGCTTCACTGTTTTTTTAATTTAGTGTGGCTGTGGCCCTGCTAATCAGAAACCCAGCCTAGCTGCTTCCTCTCTAAAATGGTTTCCATGTGCCTTAGGCACATCTCTTATTGGAATCTGGAGTGCCCTTATAAGTCCCTAGTATATGGTATACTATGTACCCAGGGCATAGGTACCTCAGAGGCCTACCAGGGGCTGCTGCATGTATTGTGCCACCCCTGGAAGGCCATCCAAAATGACACCACAGGTCTGCTACTGCAGCCTGGGTAAGGTGGTGCATGCACCCCTTACAGTGGTATGGGCTACCTAAATCACTACCATTGCACACATATATATACCTATAAGTCACTCCTATGGCAGGCCTTACCAATCCTGAAGGCAGAGTGCTTGGTTTTTATGTGAGAGGGTGCCCCTGCATGAGCAGAGCCCCTCTGCAGCATTCGGAGTCCCTCCTCTGATGCTGTTTGTGGTACAGCCTGACCATATACTCTTAAGTGCATTATATCCTCGCTGTACAATGCTAACTTTGGACTGGCTGCACCAAAACATGTCGTGTTTGGTGTCAAACATCTTGGAATACTACCCCGCCAATCCTGGTGGCGGGGGTAGCATTCCACCCTTCTAGAGGGAGAGACATGTACACATCGGGCTACCCGGTAACTTCTTTCCAGACCCTTGGCATCACAAAATGGATGCCGCTGCCACAGACACGGGTCTGGCCTCCTGCTGCTGACTGAAACTCCAGCAGGGGAGGCCTGGACAATAGGTTTCCTGTTGAAGGGAGGTGTAATCACCTCCCCAGACAGGATAGTGTGTATTGCGGCTGGGCGGGAGCACCCTCTGGTGCTTTGAAGTCCTGCACTGGGGGCACATTTGGTGTCCCTGTGCATATGCCAGTTCAAACGGGTTGCAGGGGCTACCTGCCCCTGCTCTGGTGCAAAACTGGACAAAGGGAATGGGTGTAACCACCCCTCTTCCCTGACCCTCCCATAGGTGGGTCCCCAGAGTATGTCCAACCCCCTAATTTAGAATAAGTATGGGACCCCAGTCCTTAGGACTTCAGATTACCCTGGACGAAACTCTGATGCCGAATTCTGGACTTTCGAAGCTCTACTTCAAGATTAGAGGACTGAAGAATCTCCCTTGGGGTCAAGGAGTGACTCCCCTGCTTGGCAGGCACCTAAGAAGCAATTGTCCAGTCTGCATCACTGAAGCTCCTGCCAGACGCTGAAGTCTTTGCATCACCAGAGGTGGGTTTGCAGACTTCCCCGAGGTTGCCCTGAGTCCCATGCAAAGCTGAGGCCCGTAGCTGTCGTGGGTAACGTGGGTAATGTGGAACCGTGACCCCTGGACACCGAGCACATTTGCAAGTGCATTCTCTTCCTGTTCTCCCACGAAGTTGTGCTTTGGGCTCCAAGTAACCCCCGCCTCCAGCACCAACTGCACTGAAGAACACTGGCCTCCCCTCCACGAGTGTCCTGCAAGCCAGCTCCAAGTGCGTCCACTTGAGGCTCCTTTGCGGTCGCTAGTCCATTGGCTAGTGGGCCCTCCTGAAGGCAACTCTTCTTCTGCTTGGGCTTTCCTGGTTGCTCCAGAGGTGCCCTGACTTACACTTGCTGGGTGAGTCCCCCAGACCTTGCTGGTCTGCAACAACGGCCTTTCTTTGTTTCTTCAAGAATTGCCGTTGCCAAGGCTTGTTGAGACCAATCCGGTCGCCAACACCACAGCAATCGACAGACGTTGTGGGACAGCTGGAATCCAGCTCCTGGTTGTCGTTGACGCCTCCTGGACCTCGTGGCTGAAGACTCAAGATGATCGTCAACCTACCTGAAGCACCCGACATCGGTGGGCATCTGCTCATCGCCTTCCTGGTCACTGGCTAGTGACCCAGACTCTGTCCCCTCTGCTTTCAGGTTCCTCACATCTTCTATCCACCTTTGGATCCACCCGAACACTTTCGACTTGGTCGCCAGCAGCACTTTGTAGCAGATCACCATTGAAAGCGACGACGAAACCTGACCCCGAAAGACACCTATGCACCCGGCTCCCCTGGGTGAGGTAACTCAAGTACTCCAGTGCTCCCATGGGTATAGACTCTAGAACCACCTAGTTCTAAAAGGGTTTGCTCCAAGTCCTCCTCTAAGTGTACTTTTTCTTTAAAACTTCAACCGCGACATTCCCCATAGAAGTCAATGGCGGCTTGCGGCTGTGTTCTCACACTGCACGCGTCCCCGTGGGTCCCCTGTGTCACTACCTTGGGTGGTTCCTTGTGGTCCAAGCATTTCTACAGGCTCTAGGCCTTGTGTCTAGCTCAGTCGTGGTTCTTATACCACTTTATTGGTATATGGTTTGGTACGCCCCTAGGGCTCAAAAGTGTATTTGTGCTATTACTGTTGATAACTGACTTGTAACTTATGTATCTTCGAACTCTAGCCTCATAAAGAGACTAGAGGGGTGTGTTTAAGACTAAATACATATATTTTAAATATATACCTGGTGTGGTCCTCTTTCATTTGGTCACTCAAGAGATTATAGACTGGTAAAACAAGCAGCTTTACATTCCTTCAAGACTTAGCCTGAAGGCTGCTCTCCATAGCTACCACTAGGATAGCTTTCAATAAAGGTTGTCTTTAACCTATCTCCAATAAGGGGTTGTTTGGACTGGTGCAAGGTGCCCACTATAATTAGTGGACAGCATATACCAGGCCAACTTCTCACACTCAGGACATTTCTGCTACCAACACTTCCAACTCACCCGGGAACTTTGGATTCCAATCCCAATGTACAGCACCCACCATCCTGTGCACTATCCTCACACATGTATGTAAATAAACTCACTAATACACCATACTTGCCTCTGTTGTGATTCCAACATGGTTTTTGTCATGGAGATGATGATCTGCTAAATGACACTGTGCATGCTAACTGCTACAGCAATTTCAACACCGTTATGTGAGTTATGGCGACGTGACACATATGAGGGAGACACACCACTAGGGCAACACAACACATACACACCAGGGCCATCTGACTCATCGCCTACACTGATGTTGCCAGGAAATACAGTGAAATGCACAGACACCACACCTATTCAGAGTCTGTGTTAACTAGCCCACAGGTGCAGTAAGCAAATGTCAGTCAGATGTGTGACCACAGACAACGCACATCCCAAAGTGAAGCACAGGTTTATTACACATTTGCAACATGTTGTTTCCACTACAGATGCAAGGTAATCCCACTTGGCAGTGGCCACACAGTCACCAAGTGTTGAAGAAATAAAGTCCAGGGGTTTGTGGCACATCACCTGTAGGGAAACGACTGCTTCCACCCTGGAAGTTGAATCATGGTGTTGGGGGATCAGAGTTGACCAAACAACTCTGAAAGTACCCTGTGAAGGACAGACATGATACACAGTTAAAAGCACTGAAGAACAGGACAGAACTGCAATACTCATGCCCAATACATGTCACAAGATACCTACACAAAACCAAGTTAGCATGTCAACACTGTTGGGGAGTACAGACTACCTGTAAGGACACATCGCTGCACTCATCCAGTCAAGTAGCACATGGCCACACTCAAACAGCAACAGAGCACCACCAACACATATCATGCAAACTCAAATCATTGACATAACATCTCTGTATACTCACATTCAGCTGAAGAAGTTGTTGATGAGCTGTGTGCGGACATCACCCTCATCATCATCATCATCACTGGCATCGTGGCCCAGGCTAGGATCCTCCACAGGTGGCAGATGTTGGTCATCGTCATCCAGGATGAGAGGCAACTCCTTCCGCACTGCCAGGTTGTGTAGCATGCAGCAGATGATGAAAATCTTGCACACCTTTGCAGGGGCATATGGGAGGGCCCCTCCTGTCTTGTCCAGGCAGCGAAAGCGGCTCTTCAGGAGACCAAATGTCTGCTCGATCACTCTCCTGGTCTGACCATGTGCCTCATTGTAGCGCATCTGGGCTGGTGTCATAGGGTTCCTAAGGTGTGTCAGCAACCACGGCATGTTGGGGTATCCGGAGTCACCTACATACAGACAATTGCACATTAGCTGAGTTGGAAAAGAGGGTGGAATACAACATTTTCAGAACACACACAATGGTACAAAGTCAGTACACACCGACAAGTCAGGCACGCTGGTTCTGCATCTGTGTCATCATCCTCGGGATGCGACTACTCCTCATTATGTTGGCATCGTGTGCAGGACCGGGGAAACTTGCAGACACATGTGAGATGCTCATATCTGCAAGACATACCACCAGAGCATTGATAGAATGGAAATGTTTCCTGTTCCTGTATGTCTGCTCATGTGCCTATGGTGGTACCAAAGCCACATGTGTCCCATCAATGGAGTCGATGACATGTGGCATCCTCCCCAGAGCATAGAAGTCACTCTTGACGTCAGTGAGTTGTTGACGTTTAGGGAAATAGATGTACTGGTTCAAGTATGTTAACATTGCCTCCAAAACATCGCGTAGCACACGGCTGAACATGGTCTGTGACATCCCACCAGCAGACGCCACAGTGTGTTGAAAGGTACTGGTGGCAAAGAAGTGTAGGGCTGCCATCACCTTCACCTTGGGTGTCAGCACTGTTGGGTATGGCCGGCCAGCTAGCAAATGTGGGACCAACCGCCCCGCCAATTCCTCAATCAGCGGCCTGTTGAAGCGGTACCGTCGGATGCAGTCATGTTCAACCATGGTTGCAAGGTCAGGGAATGGTCTATGGACAGCTGGTGCCCTGCAGTACATAGGTGAACAAAGAAATATTGTCAGTCACCCCACATATGTGGCATTGACCATACTCAATATCACAAGATACATCATTACGAGACACAAGTACTTGATGTGTGTGCCGTTCTGTATGGACATATATGGCACCTACATGGTCATCATCTAACATCTCAGTTCAACATGTGTTGACAACAAGTTCCAGGTTGTGCTATGGGAAATCATTAGGCAGTGTCACAGTACCCATGTACTGCTGTCACGTGCCCAAACACACACCACAGTGACAAGTGAGGACAGATGTGCCCCAGGCATCACAGCTCTTTGACAGGTAGATTCCCAGGGACCCTGTATTGCCACATGGACACTGGCATGACATGGCGTATCATGTACAGAACCGGCAAAACAACCATGACTCCCACAGATAGTGGCCCAAGTTGCCTCTGCAGGACAGACATGGACATCTGTGACACACACACGCACAACATCAAAGTCTATGCACAAACAACGTGGATGTGGAGACTGTCTCCCATTGTGGACATGGAATCAGAGACATCTGAAACACAACATGCACACAGACTGTGGAGGGCCCTCACAGTTGTGGCAATGGGTCACCCTGTGACGTACATACCATCCCACGTGGGACTCAGGGTGTATATGACATAACATACACATATACAACCTGGAAATGTGACCATGCCACATGCTCTGAACTGAACAGTTGCACATCACAGTGGTCATGTGCACAACACACAAAGGATTGTGTCCCCATGAACACGTGCACAGCCTGGGAGTGGCTGCCCCCAAGTGCCACCCAACAAACCACATGTTGACCCCCATACACACACAGGTAATGCAGCCTTACATGCCTTAGGATACAGTGTGGACAGGCTGTGGTGTTGTAGGTGTGCCTCTGAGTCCCTGGCAAGTAATTGTGGCTGGCATACGTTCACCAGTGACAACCATGGTGACATATGCGAGTGACTTGTACAGGGACGCGTCGTACAGTAATGGACCGATCCGTGCGCACCATTGGCCATTGCATATGATGTTGACGGATGTGTTGTGTTTCGAAATATGCGTCGTACAGCAATGGACCGATCTGTGCGCACGCATTGGCCATTGCATATGATGTTGACGGATGCGTGTTGTGTTTCGAAATACGCGTCATACAGCAATGGACCGATCCGTGCGCACGCATTGGCCATTGCATATGATGTTGACGGATGCGTGTTGTGTTTCGAAATACGCGTCATACAGCAATGGACCGATCCGTGCGCACGCATTGGCCATTGCATATGATGTTGACGGATGCGTGTTGTGTTTCGAAATATGCGTCGTACAGCAATGGACCGATCCGTGCGCACACATTGGCTATGGACTGACATGGTAACGGACGCGTATTCGAGCTTGTACGAGTCGGATGCAGTGAATTCAATTGGCCACCCACAACAATGTTGCAAATTCATGGGTGTCATCAAGTTGAAATTTTGAAGGATGCTGTAGGCGTGTATAAGTGGTGCAATTCCATGGATTGGCCAGATTTAGAAGATGCAAAAGACTTGGACCTATCACTTTGGACACATGGGACAGTATCTGCCTCTGCAGCACACATATAATGCTGGCTGTTCCCCTGAGAGCTCACTTGCCTGCACTACATGCTCCAGGACGACATCTGCCACTACCACTGCTGCTGTCTCTGCATCCTCTGGCTATTGCAATGGCACGTACTGTGGATAGAGCCCCAGCCTTCAGCACTGAGGAGAACCAGGCCCTGCTGGACAGCCTCCTTCCACAGTACAGCAAGCTGTATGGGAAACCAGGGGAGCAGGTGAGTGTGCTGTCCACTGCCTTACTAATTGTGCATGTTGTCTGACTAGCAGTACTTACAGTGTGTACACCAGTGACTAGCATGCTCACTGAGTAGTTGTCACCCCCCAAAGTGTGTACTTACATGCACTGAACAGGTATAGTGCAGTAACAGTGCATGCCAACAAGGTTTTACTTCCCAGGCAATGATACCATTTAGTAACTTCTGGACAACTGTTCATAGCCATAGTTGCACTACCTGTGTACATCATATGCCCATGTTATTGAGACATGTATATCCAACTGTGTGATGCACGGATATGTTGCATGTGTAGTAATGGCCTTTTCACTTTGTCATCCTCACAGGTTGATGCCCACCAGAAGCAGGAGATCTGGCTGACCATCGCACGGGCAGTACAATCTGTGGGGGTCTACAGGTGCCAGATCCGCAACTGCCAGAAGAGGTGGCAGGACCTTCGTGGCTGGACCCGGAGGATCGCAAGAGTCCAGCTGAAGCTGTTGCCTCCTCGCAGGAGGGGTGGACACCGGACCATGACCCCCCACATTCTCCAGATTCTGGCGGTGGTCTTCCCTGACCTGGATGGGCAGCTGAAGGCCAGACAGCAGCAAGGAGGGTGTAAGTGCTAGCCTTTTCTGGGTACTATGACTAACATGCTCTATGCACTCCTTTAGCCTGGTTACACTTCCACAGTACGACTGTCTTGTCGTCCTGGACTCATGTCCCTCACTTGTGTCATGCCCCCTCCTCATCTGATACACAGGTGTGGCCCTTACAGTCTGTGACTTAGGTCACTTGGGTACTGTGTACTTGCAGTTACCTGTGGTTCAAGTTGGGGACAGCATCAGTTACAGGAACATTGTTGTGGGCTGTTTGGGTGGTACAATTGCTCACACAATGCCTGTGATCTGACATGTACTCTGGGTATGGCTTTAATATGTGTTCCAATTGCTGCTCTGACTCACCACATGTCTGGGGTATGTGCCACACACCCATGCTGCAGCTGAGACCAAGGTAGGAGCCTCAGAAGTATGTACATCATGTGTGTGACACATGCATAGCCACCTGCCTAGTGTTCAGGGTAATACCATGTTGCACATGGACCAGGACTGTAATGCCTACTCCAGACATCGAAGGCACTCTTTTCTCCCACTCCCGTGTGTCAGCATACATATTGGGCATTGTGAAGAGTGCACTCAGGTGTCTGCCTCTGTGTCACCGTAGTGTGGTCTTGCTTTTTGGACTCCTGGAGTGTTTAACAGTTTGGGGTGGCCAGCCATCTGAGTTGTGACTATAGGATCTGCACATTGGTTAATGCATAGGTCTCTAATCCCTTGACTGTGCACAGTGGTGAATGAAACATTGAGGTGCAGGCAGCTTTGGTTAATTCTCATCAGACGGTGAAGTGCTCATGTGTATGGATTTGTGTTTGCAGTCACTCAAATGTCTCATTTGAATGACGTGGGATCATCTTAGTCATCATGATGTGGGTGGCCAGGGGTGCACATGTGCACCTGTCAGCTACAGGGCTTGCATTCCCAAAACTTCCATGATTGTGACACAGTGCAGACTGGTGTTGTGTGTATGCACTGCCCCTGTGACAGGAGACAGTTATGACTGACTTGCCAGACAGGCCTGTGCCATGACATTCAACTTGCAAAGGGTGATCCGGCAGTAGTGTGATATGTCCTGCATGCACACCATTGTCGCATTGACTATCAGGACATGAGGACATCATTGTGTCTGGTGATGGAAGCAAAACCCGCATATCGACAGAGACTCTGCCCATCACTTTTCCTAACACATGTACTGAGTCAGTGGCAGGAGATGGCATGTGTTTGGAGTGACACATTTCCATATGTTCTCTTGGATGTCCAACAACTGTGTATGTGGTGCATGTGTGCACATATGATTAGTGGCATCCAACAGGTACCAGACAGATGGGTGCATGGACAGGTAGGATATGAGTGGCATGAATGACTGTCAGGCAGACAATGGGCTTCTTCAAATCAGTGTCAGCACTTATTGCAATGTCTAGCAAATGATGGCAGGGCTTGCTCTGTGATGTGCTGTACTTACTGTGGTGTGTGTGGTCAGTACAGGTGACTATTGCTGCTCTGTTTATCTTGATTGTTTACAGATACATCCACGGCCACAGGAGGAGACAGCTCCACAGACCAAGAGGAGCGGCAGAGCCAGACTGGGTCCACTGCAGAGGAGACCCAGTGGCACGGAGGGTGAGGGGAGCCACACTGAGGAGACCTCAGCTACGACCACCTCGGCTCAGGAACCCAGCGCTTCCAGTGAGGACTCCCTTGTGGAGGCGGGTGTCAGCAGACCACAGACAAAATCGAGCAAGTCTGTCCCCGCCACCACCACCATCTCCACCTTCCCATCTGCTCCCATCCCACATGTCCGTGGAGGCTCCCGTGTAGGGGAGCGTGTCTCCTTCATGCCAGGCACCGCACCCCCTGCCTCTGTCTCCCCTGCTGCCCTGAGTGTGGAGGCTGTGGACTTGCTGAAACAGATCCATGTAGGGCAAACATCAATGCTGAGTGTCCTCCATGCACACACGGGTCTGTTGACACAACTGGTGTCATTCATGGAGGGCATCTCATCTGGCATGCCTGCCCTACAGCAGACCAATCAGTCCATGGCCTCCTCACTGATGGCAGCAGCGTCCCTCCTGCAACAGTCCCTCACCCCTCCTACCTCTGCCCCATCCACAATCCCCAGCACCCTACCTGTCCCAAGCACACACACACGGCACAGGCACGCACCAGCACAGACACAAGCAGCACACAGACACACAAGCCAAAATCCAGACGCACACGCACGCACAGTCAGGGGACTGATACCTCACTCACAGGGATGGGGCCCAGACACACACACACGCATCCACGAGCACTCCGCAGTCCTCAGATACCTCTCCCTCAAAAACCACTTCCCTTGCCTCACCTGCAACCCCCCTCCCAGAAGCTCTTCCTCTGTGAGCTTGGCCTCTTCCCCACAGATCCATCTGACTCCAACGTACAGGTGGAAGAGGCCACCACCACACACAGAGGGGAGTTCCCCTCACACCCGGACACCCTCCCCCATGCACAGGCAGACTGAGGACCCCATTAGGAAGTCCCCCCGGACCAGGAAGGGTAAGACCCCACCACCACCACCATGCAGCTCCACCACACAGTCTCTCTCCTCCATCCCCCAGGCCACCACTCCGCAGGTTCCCCCACCACACCCTGCCCCAGGTTCCCCCACACACCAATACTGCATCCCCAAACTGCTTAGGCCCTGCCCCTACCACTTGCTCTTCCACCCCCAACCCAGACGCTCAGCCTGTTTGTGCCACTGGTGTGGGAGACCGGGTCCCCCCTCTGTCCTGCCCACCTCATCTGCCCCCCCTTCCACTCCCTTGGAGTTATGCTCTGCAGTGGAGTCTACAACCACCCCGTATGACTTGGGCACTGCAGTGGGGACCCAGTCCACTCCATCTGACTGGCCCACTGCAGTGGTGCCGGCACCCACACCATCTGACTTGTGCCCTACAGTGGTGCCGGCCCCCACTGAGTCAGACACCTCCACTGCAGTTGCCGGTGACACTCCAGCACCCACCACCCCTTCACTGCCTCCTTCTGGCATCCCCTGATCCTGTCCCTGCAGTGCCTGGCCTGCCCTTTGTATGCCCCTCTGAGGGGGATGTCCCCTGTCCGTACCAGTGCAGGCAAGCAATGGGTGACAAGTTGTCACATGTCACCCTTTTCGGACTGTGAATATGGACTGGCCATTGGACTTAGTTTCTTTTGGACTTCCAATTTTTCATTCACATTGGCTGAATAAAGCCTCTTTTTGTTTACTAGTGGTTTTACTTTTGATGTACATGATGTAGATGAGTATCATCAAGCATTTGCTGTTGTAATAGTGTTCAGATCAGGAAAATGAAGTGTTGCTGTGATGGACTCCATGTGGTCCATGGGATATGTGTCCTAATCTAGTCTGGATCCATAGCATCCTCTGCTGCAGTCTGAGGGTGTAATGTTCAGCATTTGACACAGGGATGTACGTTTTGCATTTGTAAATTAACATCTGTGGCTTACACTCATGCACATCTGGTGGGCTTACCACTGTTCAATGTTTCTATTTCCCTGACTGTGGGCCCATCTCCACTGGATATGCAGTTTAGCACATCAATGTTGAAGGACTCATCTGTGTATACAGTGCAACTTGCTTGGCACATGTTTTGGGTATATGCAGATGACTGAAGTGACACTCCCGTACCTAGGCTGATGTGAGCAGAGCCTTCAGTGTGTTGTAATTGTTGACTCACTGACCGAGTGTTCTGCTGACATGTTTGAGTCGTGCACAGACAAGGTTTGGCACAGCGGACTTTCCACAGGAGTGGAGTGCCCTCATGGCAGAGTGTAATCCCGTGACATTGCCTGGGCCTGTGTTGTGTGTTGTGTTAGCATGTCTGTGTGTGTTCCCTTCCCTTTTCCTACACAGGCTGTGTCCCTACGGATGTTCCTGTTTGTGATGCTTGCTGAGTTGTCCTGTGTTCATCCAGCATCTTGGACCTAGTTTCTCTGGGATGTGGGTGCATGGCAAACTAATGTTCATCAGGTTGTCATCCCTAGTTGTCTTTGTTGTCAGGGCTGGGGATGTGGGCAAACGCAGATGGGACACAGTCAGGATTCCCCTTGGCACTTGTTGGTTACACAAGTAATGTAATTTACAGTTTGTGGTAGCTTTCAGTGATTGTGACACGTTGTGTGTGTGACTGCTGCCAATCCTCAGGGTCAGAGCTGCAATGTTGGAAGTTGTCTACGTGTGTTCTTTGTGGGTCACCTTGGCTTCTTCATTGGTGTGTGACTGTGGCCGAGATCCCATTGTTTGGGGTGGATTTCACGTCATGCCCATGTACCGCGTACTGTGCAGTGTGTCAGACATTTATGAGTCTTGTTGACTGGCCATGTGTGATGGGTTTCTGCACCTTAGTTCCCATCACCACCCCTGGGATTGTCATGGGTGCATGTGCAATGTCACCAGTCCATGTGAGCTTCACTGCTGCATATTGGTAGAGATCAAGGTGTGTGGTGTTGAGTGTGTGCAAATGTGAGTTGTTGCATGGCTAGACCCCTACCTCCATATTGGCCTTGGTTGACAGGCCGTGCTGATTGATTTGTGCTTGTGTAGGTGCGATGGTAGTTTGTTGCTCAGGACACATGGCTGTGGTTCACAGTGTGAACGACATCTACCTTTGTCATCACAGTGGGATTATCATGCAGGCTAGTGTCACCACAATGTGGGGTCCCTGGGGGTAGTGCTGTGGTGGGTCTGTCTCTTGCTGTGTTAGTTGCTGTTCCTACAAGCTTGTGTGACATGTGTAATTTGGGCTCCCTCTCATCTAACAATGCCTGATTGCCCACATAGGGGAATCTGATCCATGAGTTACTTTTGTATGGCACTGTATACACATCTGTGTAATTGGAATTCAGGCCTCCTCATGTGTTGTGTGGTTGCCTGGGGACACTGGCACACACCCACATCACCTGTTGTGTTTGATATGCAGTGTGAAGCTGCCTGTTTGTGTTTGTGCAACTGCACCACTGCATTGGCATATCTTTAGTGTGCCATTGCCTGTATGTTGTTTGGAGGATTTCCCCTGCTGTACCTGGGACTCCTAGGTCATCAGTCAGCACAATAATCATGGTTTGTATGTCCCATTGCTGCCATGGTATGGTATTTGTTCACCTCACATCTACAGTCTCCACAGGATATCTACATGTGTGTGTCCATTAGTGCAGATATGTGTGTCTGCATTATGATGGTCACTTCTGACATTGTGTAATTGATAAATGGAGACAATGTCATCCACCATGGGTGATGTTTGTCTGCACATGGCCAAAGGTATGTTTTATTTGCACTGCACTGTTTGCCTCAACCAATCTATGTTGCTATGGGACACAACCACTACTTTTCCACTGATGTGTTTGTCGTTCTGTGACCAGGAATCATCCATGCTGTTTGGCAGTTGCAGCTTTTTCCATGACAACACTTACCTTTTGGTCACTGTGATGATGGGGTTTAGACCCCATTGCCACAATGTTCAAAATGTGCTTCAGCTATGGACCCCACCCTTACCTTTTGGTCACTGTGATGATGGGGGTTTAGACCCCATTACCACAGTGGTCATGGTCTGCGTGCATTGTGAAGGCCACACTCATTTTTGTGTGACACATGTGATAGGGGGTCACATTGTATGTTCAATGTCATGTTCAGTGTTGTAGGCATTTGACACAGACTACACACTCTTGTCATGATGTTGGGGGATATCTTTTGCTGACATTCCTTATGTTGGAGTATGCTGGTTGTGTCATGCATTACCCGTCCTATGAGTGGGGATCGTAGTAGTGACAGGCATCCAGGCCCCCATGAGTAGGGGTGGTGGTAGTGCAAGGCATCCAGCCCCCATGAGTAGGGGTGGTGGTAGTGGTAGGCATCCATCCCCCTATGAGTGGGGATGGTAGTAGTGACAGGCATCCAGGCCCCCATGAGTAGGGGTGGTGGTAGTGGTAGGCATCCATCCCCCTATGAGTGGGGATGGTAGTAGTGACAGGCATCCAGGCCCCCATGAGTAGGGGTAGTGGTAGTGCTAGGCATCCATCCCCCTATGATTTGGGATGGTAGTAGTGACAGGCATCCAGGCCCCCATGAGTAGGGGTGGTGGTAGTGCTAGGCATCCAGCCCCCTTGAGTAGGGGTGGTGGTAGTAGTAGGCATCCATCCCCTATGAGTGGGAATGGTAGTAGTGACAGGCATCCAGGCCCCCATGAGTAGGGGTAATGGTAGGCATCCATCCCCCTATGAGTGGGTATGGTAGTAGTGACCGGCATCCAGGCCCCCATGAGTAGGGGTGGTGGTAGTGCTAGGCATCCAGGCCCCCATGAGTAGGGGTGGTGGTAGTGGTAGGCATCCATCCCCCTATGAGTGGGGATGGTAGTAGTGACAGACATCCAGCCCCCCATGAGTAGGGGTGGTGGTAGTGGTAAGCATCCATCCCTCTATGTGTGGGGATGGTAGTAGTGACAGGCATCCAGGCCCCCATGAGTAGGGGTGGTGGTAGTGCTAGGCGTCCAGCCCCCATGAGTAGGGGTGGTGGTAGTGGTAGGCATCCAGGCCCCCATGAGTAGGGGTGGTGGTAGTGCTAGGCATCCAGGCCCCCATGTGTAGGGGGTGGTGGTAGTGCTAGGCATCCAGCCCCCCATGAGTAGGGGTGGTGGTAGTGGTAGGCATCCATCCCCCTATGAGTGGGGATGGTAGTAGTGACAGGCATCCAGACCCCCATGAGTAGGAGTGGTGGTAGTGGTAGGCATCCATCCCTCTATGAGTGGGGATGGTGGTAGTGCTAGGCATCCAGGCCCCCATGAGTAGGTGTGGTGGTAGTGCTAGGCATCCAGCCCCCCATGAGTAGGGGTGGTGGTAGTGGTAGGCATCCATCCCCGTATGAGTGGGGATGGTAGTAGTGACAGGCATCCAGCCCCCCATGAGTAGGGGTGGTGGTAGTGGTAGCCATCAGGCCCCTATGGGTGTGTATGGCATTGGTGATAGCCATCCCGCCCCTATAGTTCTGCTGTTGCTAGTGTACGTCATTTCTGCATCCCTATGTGTGTGTGACATATGTCGGGTACGTGTCGTTTGTTTGTGTGGTGGGTGTCTAACTTATCGTCTGTGCCGTACGCATCCGTACCGGTTCCGGTAATAGATGTACAGTACTGGTAGGACCTGCGCGATGGGATTCATGGTTGGTTCATCTCGTTCGGGTTTATCGTGGCTTCGACTCGTACTCGTTGCTGGCTTGTTCGTCTCGTAGCCGTGGACCGTCTTGTGGCGCGAATCGGAACTTATGTGCAGCTCTCCCGGATGCTCTGACGTGCCAGACGTAGCGACCAGTGCAGCGCGTACGGAGTGCGCATCGTACTAGTCCGCCCGGAAGGTGCTGTGTATTTACTTCCGTGCGACTCGAATCGGCGTTTACGGATCCGGCTCGGTCAGAGAACTGGAGCTGGAATGGGAGCGCACGGCTCGGTAGGAATTTTAGCAGTATGCGCATCGTTCTTGCTCGCTCGGACGACTGTTCGATTCGGTCGGGAAAACCGCATGCGGCTCCTATTTTTTCCGGACAAATCGTATTCGGTGCGTTTCTGGCCGAGATCGGAATCGACCCCAAAGAATACAGTGAAAACACCTACATACACTAGGTAACACTATGCGTTGGGGTACCCTGTGATTAGCATGACCTCCTCTATATTTGCCATGAGTTAGTGCCTGGGTCATTGCATGAGTACATGGGTACTGACTGGATGATGAGAGTACTGCAAGGAGAGAGCATGGTGAATTTATAAGTGCTTGGATTTTGGCGGAGTGATTGGATAAGTACATGGTGCTGACTGGGTGATTGGAGGAGTGCATACGCAGTGACAGGGAGATGGCTGGACTTCATGGATAGTGCTCAGGGTATTGTATCAGTGCATGTGTTAGTGCCTGGGTCATTGCATAAGTACATGGGTACTGACTGGATGATTAGAGTACTGCAAGGAGAGTGCATGGTGAATTTATAAGTGCTTGTGTTTTGGCGCAGTGATTAGATAAGGACATGGAACTGGCTGGGTGATTGGAGGAGTGCATGGGTAGTGACAAGGAGATGGCTGGACTGCATCAGTAGTGCTCAGGGGATTGTAGTAGTGCATGTGTTAGTGCCTGGGTCATTGCATGAGTACATGGGTAGTGACTGGATGATTAGAGTACTGCAAGGAGAGTGCATGATGAATTTATGAGTGCTTGGGTTTTGGCGGAGTAATTGCATAAGTACATGGTGGTGACTGGGTGATTGGAGGAGTGCATGGGTAATGACAAGGAGATGGCTGGACTGCATGAGTAGTGCTCAAGGGATTGTAGCAGTGCATGTGTTAGTGCCTGGGTCATTGCATGAGTACATGGGTAGTGACTGGATGATTAGAGTGCTGCATGGTGATTTTATAACTGCTTGGGTTTTGGCGGAGTGATTGGATAAGTACAGGATGCTGGATGGGTGATTGGAGGAGTGCATGGGTAGTGACAGAAGGAATGCTGGAGTGCATGGGTACTACCTGGGTAATTGGAGGAGTGAATCAGTAGTGTGTAGGTGGTTAGAGGTCTGCATGGGTAGTGCATAGGGGATTGTAGCAGTGCATGTGTTAGTGCCTGGGCCATTGCATAAGTACATGGTGCTGGCTGGGTGATTGGAGGAGTGCATGGGTAGTGACAGGGCGATAGCTGGACTGCATGGATAGTGCTCAGGGGATTGTAGCAGTGCATGAGTTAGTGCCTGGGTCATTGCATGAGTGCATGAGTAGTGACAGGTTGATTAGAGTGCTGCAAGGAGAGTGTATGGTGAATTTATAAGTGCTTGGGTTTCGGCAGAGTGATTGGATTTGTACATGGTGCTGGCTGGGTGATTGGAGGAGTGCATGAGTAGTGACAAGGAGATGCCTGGACTGCATGAGTAGTGCTCAGGGGATTGTAGCAGTGCATGTGTTAGTGCCTGGGTCATAGCATGAGTAGATGGGTACTGACTAAATGATGACGTCATACAGTGACTGTGTGCTTCTGTAAAGTTTAAATATGTTTATATATATATATATATATATATATATATGCCAAGGTGTATTGAACAATGAGTGGGTGTATAAGTGTCTGAATGGATGATTTAGTAGGTGCGTGACTGACTGTATAAGTGAGTGATTAAACGTGTCTTACTGAATTTATTTATTTATTGTAGAGTTTTGTATAGCGCTAGCCAGACCCGCAGGTGTCGGAGCGCTTCACAACATGGGTTAAAGCAACATATTTAGGCGGTCGTACACACATTGATTCAATTGGAAGTCCTGTGTGTTGAATAACAATTACAGGAAAGGAAGACACAGAGAGTCACAGTAATGAGCACATGCAAGGAGGGGAAGAGGTATAAGTCTTGGTGAGGCAGTGATTATGTCCTGTAGAGTGCAGGCTTAGGCTTTTCGGCAGCGGCTATCCATTCGGGAGAGGACGGTTAAGGAATACATGGGTTAGTGACTAAACTCTGTGAATGTCGTTATCAGTCTATTAGTTGGTGTGTAAGTAGCTGCATGGTCTGGTGAGTACTACATGAGTGTGTATATGGGTTATTGATTGGTTGTCTGAGTATCTGTATGGGTGCCTGAGTGTCTGTGTGGGTGGGTGGGGGGTGTGTGACTGTGCATAGATGTGTGAGTGGGTTTAAGAGTGCATTTGTGAAGGGCTGTATGGGTGGGTGAGTGTGTGTATGGGTGTGTTGGCGAGTGAATGGCTGTCTCAGTGGTACATGTGTGAGTAACTACATATGTGAAAGGCAGTATATCTGAGTGTTGTAGTATATAAATGACTATATGTGAGAGTGAGTGATTGTGAGTGTGGCTGTATGGATGAGTGTGTGCTTGTATCAGTGATTGTATAAGAGAGTAAGTATGTGTTAGTATCTGTATGAATAAGTGAGGTGGTGTGTGTAGAACTGTATAGGTGAGTAAATGGGAGTGTGAATGATTCTTTGCATGATTGACTAGGTGTGTGAGTAACTCTATGGATGAGTGGCGATGTGTGAGTGTCTGTATAGGTGTATGAGTGCAATGATAGTGCTGTATTGATAAGTGACTGCATGTATGAGTGACTGTATGGGTGAATGAGTGGACGTGTGTATAGACCTGGGAAGCAGTGAGTGGGTATGTAGTAACTGGTATTGATGTGTCTATGGTTTCGAAAATGGTAGTCTGTATTTTAGAATGGGTGTATTATAGGTTATATTAGGGTGTGAGGAGGTGCATCAGATTATCACATGGATGATGTCATCAGTGATGTCATCAGTGATGTCATTTGAGATGTCATCAGTGATGTCATCAGTGATATCACTGACCATGTCATGAATGATGTTATATGTGACTTCATCAGCAGTGCATTGCGCGGACGTGAGTTATAGTTAGCTCAACTAACTATAACGGCCGAATTTCTCTGGTTTTGTACGAGTGAAATGTCAAACTAACTATAACGTCCCTGAAACCTATGGTTTTTTCAGTGAATTTCTATGGTTTTTTAAATGCTAATTTCTAACTATAATGTCCCTGAAACGTATGGTTTTTTCAGTGAATGAATGGATGATTAAGGATGGATGGACAAATGGATGATTAAGGAAGGACAGAAGGACGGACGGACGGATGGATGGATGGGTCGTTTGATGGATGGATGGGTGGGTGGATGTGCGGGTGGATGGATGGACTGAATGAATGGATGGGTGGATGGGTGTGAGGGTGGATGGGTAGAAGGATGGATGGATGTATTAAGGATGGATGGATGAATGGATGATTAAGGAAGGACAGAAGGATGGACCGATGGATGGGTCGGTTGATGGATGGTTGGGTGAATGGTTGGATGTGCGGGTGGATGTTTGGACAGAATGAACAGATGGGTGGATGGGTGCGAGGATGGATGGATTGCTGGATGGAAGGATGGGTGGATGGGTGTATGGGTGGATGGATGGATGGACAGAATAAATGGATGGATGGATGGATGATTAAGGAAAGACAGAAGGATGGATGGATGATTAAGGAAGGACAGATGGATGGATGCATAGCTAGATGGATGGATGGATTGATGGATGAAGATTAAAGAAGGACAGAAGGATGGAAAGGTGGATTTATAGATGGATGGATGGATGGAATGAATGAATGGATGTTTGGATGATTAAGGCAAGACAGAAGGATGGTTGGATGGATGGAAGATTAAAGAAGGACAGAAGGATGGATAGATGGATGGATAGATGGATGGATGGATAGAATGAAAAAATGGATCGATGAATGATTAAGGAAGGACAGAAGGATGGGTGGATGGATAGATGGACGATTAAGGAAGGACAGAAGAATGAATAGATGGATGAATGGATGGATGGATGGATGGCTGGATGAATGGATGGACGGATGGATGGATGGATGGATGGATGGATGGACGGACTGATGGACGAATGTAAACTATTCAAGTTGGTGATCGAACCAATGGCCAAGTAGGCAGGAACCCTGGTAGTAGGGAGCCTTGGGTTGTACAAATGTTCTGATCGCTGCCATGCTTAGTTTGCTGTCACCGCAGAGCGTGTCATGCCTCATTTTGCTCCAGCCTGCTGCATTATTGACATGTGGGAGGGCGATGCAGAAAAAGCCCTGCGCTGGAAGGTTACATCCTCTAACCTACACCAACCGTGCGTGATAGAAGAGCTCTTTAGGCAGCGTTCCCGGTATTTTAAGGAGTAATTTATAATTAGGTATTTTGAAAGGCACTGCAGCCATTTAGCACATGCCACAGCTGGGCTAGCAGGACGCCGGGGATCAATAGTGGATCAATACAGAAGACCAATCAATCACAGGGGTTTTGTTTTCAAAATATTTAATTAAATGTGGTAGCAAATAACTTCAGGATTTATTGTTTGATGCTAAGAGCATTACAGATTTTTCTTTTTTAAATTTCCACACGGGGACTGCCTGGGTCCCGGTCAGCGGATTATAACAGTCTGGGGACTCGAGCAGGCAGCTTTTCAATACATATAAACCTGTGTATATAAACATGATTATAGACTGCAGGCTGCTCTGCATAATCCACTCAGTAGATTACTTATTCCATTAGCACCGAGCACGGCAGGGAATAAATATACAGACTAGACATCCGTGGCTTCTGTTCTGCCCTTTACTCAAAAGAAAAGAGGGGCTGTGACCACCAGGAATGTACCAAGTACACCTGATTCTTGGGGGAGGGGGGAGTGGAAAGTGAAGTGTGCTAGCCTTACTCTGG
>CAWUFW010026765.1:0-30996 GCA_963921515.1 Calotriton arnoldi
ATTCTGAGAAAGTATTTTTATATACAAAACAATTGGCCTAGAGTTCAGTTCTTGAGTGTGTGAGACCATTTGCTGACTGAGTGTGTACAACAAATGCTTTACACTGTCCTCTGATACTGCCTTACTGCTCGACCAAGCTACCACTTTAGAGAGTAAGGTTATATCTCTCTTTAGCCTCTGCCAAACCTCTGGGGACTGTGGACTCTGTGCACACTGAACCTTACTTTGGTTCAGTATATACAGAGCCACTTTGTTACAGCCACGCAGCCCCCTTCCCTTGAAAACAATAAAAAAATTAAAAAACTAGACAATGCCCCGGGGGATGGGGGTCCCCGGGGCCAAAAATGGCCTCAGCAGGGGGTGTCATCAGTGATGTCATCAGTGTTGTCACTGACCATGTCATGAGTGATATAATATGTGATGCCATTAGCAGTGCATTGCGGGGGCTCGAGTTATAGTTAGCTCAACTAACTATAACAGCCAAATTTCTCTGGTTTTGTACGAGTGAAATGTCCAACTAACTATAACGTCCCTGAAACCTGTGGTTTTTGCAGTGAATTTCTAAGGTTTTTTAAAATGCTAATTTCGAACTATAACGTCCCTGAAATCTATGGTTTTTTTCAGTGAATTTCTAAGGTTTTTTAAATGCTAATTACTAACTATAAGAGTCCCTGAAACCTATGGTTTTTTCAGTGAATATATATATATATATATATATACTTCAAACACTCTCGTAAGAAAGGGCAGAGATGGGCACTCCAGGCTAGTCATAAATCTTTTTTTATTTCTTTAAATTTAAATAAATTTAAATTACCTATTACAACTGACTGTCTGTACCTTTATCGATGTTCCTTACAATTGTGATTAACTACTTATTGATTTGATCATATTTGCAGCTTTCCATTTTTAGACTGTCAATGTTTGTTGGAAGTTCAAAACAATACTTTGTGGAATGTAACTATTATCATTCATCTGACCACACATAAAAATATGAGTTGTGTTTCCAAGTCCAAACAAATTGGCATTGCCCTTTTATGAGACATCCATTTTTAATGATACAAAAGTCAAACAATTCCAAAGGAGCTAGAAATGATATAAAGTGCATGGTTTTGCATTGAAATAACAAAAACAGTATGCATTTGAATTCATACCAAATACATGGGTCTGATTCATAAAAGTAAACTTACACATTTGTGGTATTCATAAACAACAAGTTAATAGTAAATTTACAACTGTGGAGAATAAGCAGTTTGGGGGGGACTCCGCACATAAAAAGATAGGCCTTTTGATCACTATTGTCTCAAGTGTGTAGCACTCATGAGAGAGCACCGAGCATGTTTTTCACTCACACCATCTGCGCTATAATGCAAGGCTTTTATAAAGAAACATTTTCTTGGCTAGTGTTTGAAATAAATAACCATGTGGTTGGTAGCATTGTTGCATTCATACATTTAGGGGCCTTTGTTTTGTATTACATGGAAGGTTGAGCTGCTCACCTGTGATTGTAAATATAAATATTGACAAGAAAATATGATTATTAAAAAGCTGACTTTACAAAGCTGGAAACCTAAGCCTAGATTTTACATTTTTCTTAGGTACAATATATAGTTCAGTTGGCCACCATGGAGATTTTGATTTACAAAACCAAGAGATCAATAAAAAAGGCTAATATTATTTGAAATTATTTCCTGAATCCTGATGTCCTTGCCTAAAGTATTATAATGTTTAATTATGTAACATTTTAATTGATCGCAATTTCATATCTCTCTAAGTCACCCTTTCTTTTCCAGTGGCATTATTTTTAGCTTGAATATACTCATTCTTATATTGAAGGCAGTGGAGAACAAATGATGTGCCACATTTGACTAAATTTAGTGTTAGGAAACGTATATAGGAATCAAGGATAGTTAGTAAATGAATAAATTACAGACTTCTAAAGAACACTATTACCTAATGAAGGATGTCCCGGTGATAAAACCCTCACAATACTGATGGTAAATGAAGGAGAAATAAGTAATTTCATTACAAATAGAATGTGTTTTAAGACGTTTTCTCAAAGTGGGATATGACATGGTAGTCCACAGAGATAAAGGCATATTATTCTTGGCATTGACCATTATTAAATGAAAGGCACATATAACTTTTGGGCTATTGCTATATATGTAATCAAGAGTAAGTTAGCAGAAGCACCAAAGGAAAGCAAAGAAATATTATAGGGCTGTAGTTAACAAAATAATTTTGTATGTAATTAGAGTCTATCCCTTATATGGCTACATAACAGATGCACAATGCCTTGAATATTGAAAGTTTTTTGTAGAGAAGGAAGTTAGGAAAGTGGAGAGGAGGGGATATGTGTCAAAATTGAGATATGTTGCAGAATTTCTTTACGTCCAAAATAAGGTGAGATACTTTTTTCTAATAATAATAATAATTCTATAATAATAATCTGAATACAGATGAGAAGATATTTTGGTAGACTAAGATCAATAGAGTTAAAATAGTAAAATCTAAATACTATAGTGACTTGAACAACAACTATAAATTATTGAAGGGCAGATAAGGAAGAAACATTTTTGTAACGTTCAAGTGTTAAAAGCAAGTGAAGATAATTTTAGAAATGTGGGATTCATTTAAATGTCCGATCTGAGTAAACACACTGCCCAACTGTAGGAATAGGATGAAAAGTGGAGCTTAATTTAGCAGGACACCAGTTAAAATTTCAGATAGCCAGTGATCTATAAATCATGATTTCAGGCTTGAAAGAATTCGGGAGGAGTGAGTTATTGTTCAGGGGGCAATAGCTGAAAAACAGCCTATATACTCAGCTTGTAAAGATAGAATCCCCCCAGTCTTACTATAAGCTGTGTGTTGTCAGCATAGGGAAAAAGACAGAACAAAAGATGTAATCATTTGAACAAGAGGAGCAACATAGAGGTTAAAGTGTGTGGGCTAAGCATTGAAAATTAGGGTACTCCATAGTAAAGAGGCTTATATTTTTATTGAAAAGAAGAGGAAGTACTGCCTGATGATGATGTGACAAATATTATATTCTGCAGCACTATTATCTTACTGGCAAAACACATACAATGCTGCATTTAAAATATAAACACACTTTATGTATTCACATTTTTTATAAAATATTAATGAGCACAAGAAATTGCATTATTATTTGGGGTGTATGTCTGCCCACCTCGCAGAATTTTCATGACTTTTGTCAAGGTCAACCTACACGGTCACTAAATCAACCAGAAATCAACCCACTGTAGTTATGGCACAGAACAGACAGGCTTAACTTAGGGCAACGTGTAAAGTATTTATACAGTACCAAAACAGCAATAAAGTAAAAACACCAAAGGGTAAAAGTCCCAAACCAAGTTATAAAAGAGTAAAATGTAATAAACAAAAGCACATCAAAATGTTTATTAGTTCCAAAAAATGTTCTGATGGGGTGCCTTAGAGTAACATATATTAATGTCTGATACTAGCTAGCAGGTGGGGATGACTCCTGGGCACTCTCTAACCAAAGGTGTAAAAGTTCCCAAGGGCAATATTACCCATTTCATAGAAGTTCCTATTATTAAATACAGGCCCAAAATGCCATGTGATAAAAGTTTGATAGGACAAAGGCAGGGTGCTACAGCACCCCCACAGAGGATACACAATATTTCACCTGGCATCCTGGCTACTTTCTTTCAAGTCTATCAAATTGTTACATGTGGCTTAAACAGGCCTGTCAGGCAGGATTTGAGACTGTAGTGTCAACAGGATGCCAATAGCGCCTCCTTTTAAGATTCTAAAGAGTTCAAAGGAGTCATTCCTTCCCATTCAGGTCAACCTATTATGTAGCTCCCGGGAAAAATGTCACACCTTGTTCACATCTAATTCAAGGCTAAGCACAGGCTGGGACTTGGTAGAGGCTAATGCTAATTAGCTTTCTGAAAGCTCAGGCAGAAAAATGGTAACTTCCTAAAAGTAAATTTCCCCTAATCTGTATTAAAAATCCAACTTCACCATGAAGTTGTACGTTTAATAAATGTAAAAAGAGTAGTTTATTTATATTTCTAGTTGGTCTCTTTCCGAAGTTAGCAGTATTAGTACTTTGATCTGCACCCTAGTTTTCAATATAGGACAGCTAGGCCACAGTGAAAATAGCATTTTGGGCCTTGTCAATGTAGAGACATGGTACTAGTCATTTTCTACTTGTCCCATGTTTAAATCATGCACCCTGGCTTGTGGGCTAAAAGGACTACATATTGGTAACTTACAAATATTTAAAGGGAGGTTTTTCTCCTATAAAAAGAGTTATTTTGCCAGTGCGTAATGCAGGCATTACACAGCAGTAGTCATGCTGCACAGGGTAGGCATGTAGCCATGTTTGCAGGTGCTGAAGTTCACAATTGACATTTACCTTCCAGGCAGATTAAATGTGCCAATCAGAAATAAGGAGATTTAAACATGTATAAAGAGGGAGCACAAGCACGTCTCTCCTGGTTAGCAGGGGTAAAGGGTACATAGTTCCAAAGCCAATAAAGCAGATAGGGTAAACACCTGGGTGGACATCACACAAAAGATGGCCATTTTCTATATTGAATGCCTCATTTATTTGGTACATCCAAATTATGTTATATAACTTACTCTGCATAGCTTGTTTTTACTTGACCTATTCCTCCTACTACAGGGTCTCCAGTAGCATTCCTTTAAAGAACAGCACTGTGGAATTGTATGGCATATTAATGTTTATTATAACTGTGTCCCACTACAAATCAAGACATTGAGCCTTAAAAAGAGACGGACCATGTTTGCGATTCTTTAATTCCAGACTGCCCACTTGAAGTAACTGCCACTTTGAGATTAGTGACAATGAGATAAACATTAATTTATGTGAATAATGAAACCAAGTATGTTCTTGACAAAGAATAGGTCATTATTTTATTTTCATCCTCTCTTAATTACATGAAGAGATTAGAGAATATTTGTTCTCTGCTGCAGATAAAAGTCTTTCCTCATTCCGTTAATCAACAACGAAAAGACAATCAACTGTTTTTCAAAGTGTCAAGTGCAGTTTCTTACTTCATTGGCAGTGATTTTAATAACTTTTGGTCCATTTCAGCTAAAAATGTTTGTTACAATCTAAAAGAAATGCAGCACAAAGTGGATTATGTGGCAAGTGCATCAATTTCATATTTATGCAGATAAACTGTAGTCACAAAACTCATTTTCACTCTCTGTATATTGTGACTTCCTGTCTTGTACCAAAACATGCTACAAATTAATTGTATCACTTCCTCAAAAGCTTTCTGTATGCCTCCACTAGTGGTCTGTGGTGTAAGGTGTAATTTAAATACTACTGTTATATAAAGAACTGCACAATATAACTTGGTAAGGAGTAGGTCTGGGCCAAGTTGCAATTATATAGGAATAATCAGTGTAATTGCTGTAATTTCGCATTACTTTTTTTGATGTGAAATTACTGAAAATAATACCTCTTTGCATAAGTAATTTGGCACAAAATCCTTGTAGAGGAGCACAGTAACAATACATTTTGGAAGCATGAGTGGCTGCTCCTGCTGCTGCTTGTGTTCAGTTGCATTTAGAGCTATTTTCTTAGAACTAAATGCATCTTCGAGGCCATTTCAGATGCGAGGGAGCATTTTGCACCTAGAAACAAACGCTAAATGCTGGGTTATGCTGCATGCATAATTTGAGTAATCTTGGAAAGTTATGTAATTTTGCATAATTATGCAGCAGCAAATTACAGAAGTTACGCCCACCCCTAGGAAGGATACATTTCAGGCGTAAGCTATTGCTTTTTTATATACACTTTACAATTGATGGCTGGTTAAACGGTGCACACTCAATACTGGTACAGTAGAAAGTCCGTGGTTAAATGCACAATGTTTCAGTTGGTGCCCAGGAGGTGCACCTATGGTAGGCAAGGGGGAAATGAAATAATCCTTAAAAAAATAATGCTGGTCTGTGCCTATGGCAGGTAAAGTGGTCCGGGGGAAGTGGAATAATCCTTAAAAACTTAATGATGGTGTGCTGTGCACCTAGGGCAGACAAGGGAGTCCAGGGGGAAATGGATTAAAAATGAATGTTGACATGTGTGTGTGTGTGTGTGTGTGTGTGTGTGGGTGTATGTATGTGTGTGTGTGTGTGGCTGTGTGTGTGCACCTATGGCAGGCAAGGGGGTCCAGGGGAAAATGAAATAATCCTTAAAGAAATTAACACTGTTGCGCGCTGTGTGCATATGGCAGACGGGGATCCACCGGTCCAGGAGATAATGAGTAATGGCAATTGTTAAAAAATGAATGCTGGTGTGCAGTAGGTGCCTATGGCAGTCAGGAGTGAATGGAGGGAAAAGTTAAAAAAAAGCAAATTAGCAATTTAAAAAACAACTGTTGCTGGTGCATTAGGGAATTATGAGAAACCCATTGGGAGGCAAGGAGGAGCAGGGGAAACATGTAAAAAGTACATATAATGTGAAACATTGTTCAAAAATACATACACTATAATGATCCTCAAGTATATTAAACTGATATCAGGGAAAAGTTAAAAAAGAACAGAAACAAAAAGGCATAGCCCTCTCCTTTCAATCTCCCTAAAAAATGGCTTTGAAAACTCGGAAAAGGATTGACAAAGTGTCAGCCTGCACAAAATGGCCACCAGCCACATAGTGAACCAACAACAACAAGTACGGAGGCATGGCCACAACAAGAACACATGCAGGCCTTTGTCAAAAGCACACTTGCTATCTACACAAAATGGCCACCAGCCAAATGGTCAAACAACAACCTCAGGCAAGGAGACACTGCCCCAACAAAGAACACAAGCAGGCCTATGACAAAAGCATACTAGCTGGCTACACAAAATAGCCACTGACCACAAGGTTAAACAACAACATCAAACAACGAGGCTTGGCCACAACAAAGAACACATGCAGGCCTGTGGCAAAAGCATACTGGTTGGATACACAAAATGGTTGCCTGCCACATGGTCAAACAGCAACATCAAGCAAGGAGGCTTGGCCACAACAAAGAACACATGCAGGCCTATGACAAAAGAACACTAGCTGGCTACACAAAATGGCCACATGATCAAACGACAACAGCAAGCAAGGAGGCTTGGCCACAACAAAGAACACATGCAGGCCTATGGCAAAAGCACACTGGCTGTATACACAAAATGGTCGCCAGCCACATGGTCAACAGCAACAGCAAACAAGGAAGCATGGCCCGACAAAGAACAGATGCAGGCCTAGGGCAAAAGCACATTGGCTGGCTACACAAAATGGTCACCGGCCACATGGTCAAAAAACAACAGCAAGCAAGGAGGCTTGGCCACAACAAAGAACACATGCAGGCCTTTGGCAAAAGCACACTGGCTGTATGCACAAAATGGTCGCCCACCACATGATCAAACAACAACAGCAAGCAAGGAGGCTAAGCCACAACATAGAACACATGCAGGCCTATGCAAAAGCACACTGGCTGGCAACACAAAATGGTCATCAGCAACATAGTCAGACAACAACAAAGGAGGCATGGTCAACAAAGAACACATGCAGTCGTATGGACCTGACTACACAAAATGGCTCCGGCCACATGACATGGAGAACAAATACAAATGATGGTAAACACACATACTGGCCAGACAAAGGAGACATGGTAACACTGAAGAAAACACTACCATTAATTCAACAATGCCAAACATGAAAATTAACTGAGCTGTAAAATGTTTTACAACCTCCTAAATCATCAAATATTACCCCACTAAAATACATATTTGCAGACAAAAGTGAAATACAAAAATAAACCAAATTTCTTATCTAATTTAATGCCATCCCTGCCGTAAATGATGTTTTAAAACAACATATACCACATAAACACAATTGTTTCATGTACCCATGACTAGTACTGGGCCTACTGGCTGAATGGCCTGAGGGCAGAGTAGGCAACACATTAAACTAAATGAATAGTGTAAATTTAACAAATATAGAGAACATTTACTGAACTGTCTAACCTTTTCACCTTACAAAAGATACAAATTAAATGCAAGAACTGAAACTGCAGGCCACAACCACAATACAATTAAAAAATTGAATAAAAGTAAAACATAAATTCTGGAGCAGCACCTGTATACAAAAGTTTTTGAACTTACTTGTGAAATCACAAAAACAAAGTCCTTAAATCCAATGGAATATATGCAGCAGACAAAGAGAATGATCTTTCCACCTCGAAATCCAAATTAAAAGTGACCGGGAGAAGGACAAAGCATTAGGAGGAGCCTGCTGGACAGGAACAGGAAGTTGGAATCTCTGGGGTACTCCATACTTGCTGGAAAAAAAAGTAAAATAAAAAGAATTTTCCCGCACTATAAAGCAACCTGAAAAGTCAGTTGGAGTAGAATATTACCTTGAAAACATATTTTCGAGTAGAGTACATTGAGCTGCTTTTCACATAGGCAATCTGCTTGAGATGCAGCCGCTCGTGCTCGCCAGTGTCACAAAAATGGCGCCGGAGGGTACAGTGTCAAGTGATAGCTGTGCTAGTGGGCAGAAACTCTTTACAGTTGCCAGGGCAGGGCAAAACAAGGCTTGTGTGCACCAACAGAAAAATAATTCTGCCGCACTCGGATGGCGGAATTTAGCAGGAACACAGTGTTACACATGTAGCGCGGAGTTGCCAAATTCTGCCAACTCTGCGAGTGGAATTATATTTCTGCCCAGGCCTAATGAGGTGTGGAAACTGCTCCATGAGCAAGAATAATGGCTTCGTTTGGGGAGGAGTTTTTCTTCTCCTTGCAGGAAGACCAGTTAGGGTGGGTCCAGGAACTTCCTTAACCTTTTAAATGGGCATCTCCTTTTCCAAGTAAATTTAAGGTGAGATCAGGAAAGGCAACCCTTTGCCACCTCAGCCAGACTGTTACCAAGTCCAGTGGGAGAAGAACTACCTCCAGAATCAGTTTTGTTTCCCCACAAGAGGAGTCTGCCTATTTGTATGGCCATACTTCTGGGTGGGCACACAGGCTCTGCACAAGGGAGGAAGGGTTTCTCAATCTTGATTTTTAGGGGTATGGTGCATTGTGGAAACATTTGCATTAGGGCAAATAGAAACTGATGAGAAAGCAGGTAGGTTGCCACTGAGAACCTTTATCCCATTGGTTACAGAGGAGCCAGAAGCCACCCCTATCCACTAACTGGTACCCTCCTCAGAACACTTTTGGGACCTGAGAAAGAACTGAAGAGGTCTGAACCCTGCTTTCTGTAAACTGTAAGGAGCCCTGAAGGACTAGTCCTGCTTATTAATGTTCCTTGTACAAAGAAGAGGACTCCAAGGATCAGTGGACTGACCTCCTGTGTAGTTACAGGAACACAAGCTTAAAAATGTTTTTGTTGTGGAAGGCTAGTTTCGTAGTTCAAAATGGACCTGCCTTGGACCTTGCAAAGCCTTCGCAGGATCAAGCCCTAAAGGTTCTAAGAGCCTAATGTTTGGGTGAAGAGCTTAAGGAAAAAGTAAAATTAGGACATGGAACATATTTTGATTTCTAGACCTCTGGGGGTCCAGAAGCAACTATGAGAGTCGATTCAGTGTAGGTGGGACCTTCCTAGGCTGAAGAAACATGTTTGTCCTGCTTAGAGCTACTCCACTGCGGGGGGCGCTAGAGGGCGCACGGCAAGATGGCCGCACGTTAGTGTAGCTCTGCCAGGCTGAGCTAAAATCCGACCATTATCCGCCACTACATTGTGACATCCGTGTCCCTCTTGCATGGGGACTGTGTGTTGCCACTCTCCTGCCTTAGTGGGGAAAATCTGGCGGTGTTTGGTAGTGCCGCTGAGCTGTAGTTTCCGGCTGAAGACTCTGCGTGCTCTGGGACAAGATGGCGCCTGCAGTGCGGCCCTGAATGAGCTCCTGCCGGACTGGCCGTAGCCGAGTGCGCTCTCTGACATCCAGAGGATGGTAGGCAGAGCAGGGGGATTGTCGCAGCTGCAGAGTGCTATTTGCTGCGCCTGCCGAGGGAGAAGCTGCCTCCTGAGTGCTGCGGGCCGGATTGGAGTTTCGTGGCATGAGGGGAGGCAGCGGCGGCCTGCGCTGTAATCCCTATCCCTGCCTGCCTGGAGAGCACCTGTCGCCGATCGAGACCTCCTGGTGCCGACCGCGGTAAATGGGGCTTGGCCTGCCCGGGCTCGCAGCTACGGAGGTGGGTTGGGCCCGGGAGAGAGGGTCGTGCTCTGTGAGCTGTGGGGAGCACTGGGGGGGAGAGAAGGACGGGTGCGATGAGCGTGGGAGGCTGCCTGATCGTGCCTGGGGGCATCGCCTACGGGGCCGAGTTCCCCTATAACCTTGCAGCCTTGAAGATTCGGGGGAGATTGGGCCTCAGAGCGCGGCCTGCAACGTGGTTCCGGACACAATGGCAAAGAGGCCGTGGCTGCTGGGCTTGAGAGTGTAACAGCGGTGGTGCAAATTCAGTGTTGCAGGGCCCTGTGGAGGCTGCTTCGAGCTGGCGGTGCCTCGGACCGTTAATTAAGTGGCTTAGCACTGGTTGAGGATATAGCTGAGCCAACACACGGAGGTCCACCTGTCTGCTCTGGAACACTAGCGAGCATATTGGTATTGGTCCTCTGCTGATAATACTGCTACTGGTGTAGCCCCCCATCGTTTGTGATCGACTGGCCTTCTTCTGCCCTGGCCATGCACTGGGTGGGTACATGGCAGGCTCCAGGTATCCTAGCACTCAGCTGACGTGGTGTGGTGTATCGCTGTACTTGGGCTGATCGGACACTTCTGGACGTGGGGCTCGTGTGGCCTAGTGAGCTCACCTCTTGCTTCTGGTTCTTTTTAACACATGACTGGGTGCAGCCTTGCTGGGGGGGCCCACATGGCGACTTCTGCCCATACCTGGGGAACGAGGTTGTGATTGTGCCCATCCTCTCTGGCCTGCACGTTCAGTTTTGGGCGCCCAGTTGAAGCAAGCGTAGGCACCTGTTCCTCCCTCACTTTGATATTTGGGCGACTCTTGCTACAGTGATTGAATATGGGGAGAACAGACAAATCACAGCCGCGTCTCACCTTTGAGACGCGGAAATCCACAAAGCCAACACAAAAAGCAGCTTCGGACTCTGAAGTGGATGCCCTTGGTGGCGCACCAGCAAACGCTCGAGGCCACATTGCTGGCCATGCAGCGCAGCCTGCAATCTATTGAGGGCACCATGGCAGCAGTAAACCACCGCCTGGACCATATGTCTGCACAGCTAGAGAAACAGAACACACGCATGGGTGAGGTGGAGCAGCAAGTGTCTACAGCTGAGGACGGTTTGAGTGAAGTTGCGAGCAAAACCTTGAACATGGAAAAGGTCCTGGCCCTCATTCAGGCCAAGAATGAGGACTTGGAGGCGCGGTCCCGGCGAAACAATATACGACTCACGGGGCTGCCGGAATCCACCAACGTCGGTAAAATGGAGACCTTTATAGAAAATCTCATAAAAGACATTTTTGGCACAGAGCAGCTGTCTACCATGTTCATCGTGGAGCGTGCGCATCGCTCCCTTGCAGCACGCCCGATCCCAGGGGCTCCCGCCCAATCATAGCCAGGGTGTTGAACTACAGGGATCGCAATGCCATACTTAGAATGGCCAGGGATAAAGGTTCCATTGTCCACCAAGGTAACGCTCTGGCCTTCTTCCCTGACTTTACTGTTGCTGTGCAAGCTGCCCGCAGAGAATTTGGCAACGTGAAGAAATTTTTGCAATCGGAGGGAGTCCCATATGCGATGCTCTACCCTGCTCGACTACGGATTGGCCCGGAGGGGGATTCCAAAATCTTTTCCAATCCCAAGGCGGCTCTTGAGCATGTGAAGCAATTGAAGCAAAACCGGAGGGAGTCCAGTGCGGCACGCAGTGATGAGGATCAGTAGTGGGAAATCGATCGTCCTCGACTTGGACTATAATTTTATATGTTGTCTTCTCTTGCTGTTGTACACAATGCAATCTTGGTGATATTTTCCAACTGTGTCTCCCACAGGGGCTGTCCTAAAATATGATCGGCATGCTAGGGGCAACTTCTATAGTCACTGTGGCGCAGTCCCTAGATCTGCTCAGCCGCCTCCTGCAAGTCGGGAGGTTAGTAGTGCTCTGACGACCCCCCTGTACTGGGTGTACCCCACAAACATGTTCTTTTTTGTTTTCTTTGGTTGGGGCAAGTTGTATTACATTGGGATGGCTTTAGCATGTTGGGGAAGCTGAAGTGGGTGGGGGTGGGGGTAGGGGGTCTGGGTACGGCATTGGCACTAATTGCTGACAGGACACAAGCTAATGAGATGCATCGCAAATATGTAGTAACTGGATTGCAGGACACAGTGTTTGTTTTTCTTTCAGGGAGTGTATTAAGGTATGAGTGGTATGAGCGGTAGGGTAAAATGCTTGACCTGGAATGTGCGGGGTTTGAATACCCCCAAAAAAATACGAGCAGTGTTGGCATACTTGGACAGGATGGATGTGCAAGTTGCACTCCTTCAGGAAACACATCTTACCAAATCATCTGAATGCAATGTTGGGGCTAAGTGGGCTGGAGTGTGAATTGCGTCTTTTTACTCTACCTACTCACAGGGTGTTATGATTCTGGTTAAGAAAGGAGTCCCATTCAAGATGTTGCAGACTGAAACGGATGGGCAGGGATGGGTGGCGATACTTTATGGTCAATTGGGTAGCATGAGTGTATTATTGGTGAATGTATATGGTCCGAATGTGGACGATCCCTCCTTTTTCTCAGATGTGTGGCACCGGATATCTGGGTTTCCCTCAGCCGAGATTATTTGGGGGGGCGACTTTAACATGTGCTTGGATGGAGAGCTTGACCGACTGAGCAGCAGTGCTACCAGGCTTAAGCTGGCATCGGAGACGTTGCTAGGGGTTATGGAAGCTGGTGATATACATGTGGCGCCTTCAACATCCAGGGAAGCAGGAAAGCACCTTCATATCCTCTGTTCATGGGACATGGTCCCGCTTAGATTATTGGATTGTATGTGACACTGTGGGGCCGATTCCGATCTCGGTCGGAGGCGCACCCAATACTATTCGGTCGGGAAAAAGCCATGCGAAAGCCAGTTTCCCGACCGATCCGTACAGCACACCGAACGAGCAAGTACGATGCGCACAACAGCAAAAATCCCGGCCGAGCCGTACTCACCCAAACCAGGTCCTGTTCTCCGACCGAGGCGAATCCGGAAACGCCGAAACGAGTCGCACGGAAGGGAAAATGCAGCCCCGTCCGGCCGGACAAGTACGATGCGCTTTCCGTACGCGCCCGAACCCGTCGCTACGCACGGCACGTCAAAGCATCCGGGAGAGGCGCACATAAGCTCCGAATCGCGCCACAACACGATCCACGGCTACGAGACGAACACAGCACAGACGAGGACGACGCGAAGCGACGAGGACGAAGCCAAGCAACGTAGACGACGCGAAGCAACGAGAAGGACGAACGACACGAACCAACCATGAATCCCTTCGTCCCGATCATACCAATATTCTACATCTACTACCGGAACAGGCACGGACGCGTACGGCGCAGAAGGTAAGTCAGACACCAACCACAAAACACATACAACACGTACACGACACATCACACACATACACTGGGAATCTGAATATACTTACACCAGCAGCACCATAGGGGCGGGATGCCCATCACCAATGCCACATATGCACACAGGGGCCTGAATGCGCGCCACCACCCCAACCCAGGGGGCTGGATGCCAACCACCACAACCACCCTTAGCCAGGGGGTGCCAGATGCCCACCACCACTACCACCCTTAGCCAGGGGGGCTGGATGCCTACCACCACTACCAACCTCACCCAGGGCGGGCTGGATGCCTACCACCACCCTTAGCCAGGGGGGCTGGATGCCTACCACTACTACCACCCCCACCCAGGGGGCAGGATGCCTACCACTACTACCACCCTCACCCAGGGGGGGCAGGATGCCCACCACTACTACCACCCTCACCCAGGGGGGCAGATGCCCACCACTACTACCACCCTTAGCCAGGGGGCAGGATGCCCACCACTACTACCACCCTCACCCAGGGGGCAGGATGCCCACCACTACTACCACCCTTAGCCAGGGGGGCAGGATGCCCACCACTACTACCACCCTCACCCAGGGGGCAGGATGCCCACCACTACTACCACCCTTAGCCAGGGGGCTGGATGCCTACCACTACTACCACCCTTAGCCAGGGGGCAGGATGCCTACCACTACTACCACCCTTACCCAGGGGGCAGGATGCCCACCACTACTACCACCCTCACCCAGGGGGGCAGGATGCCCACCACTACTACCACCCTTAGCCAGGGGGGCTGGATGCCTACCACTACTACCACCCTCACCCAGGGGGGCAGGATGCCCACCACTACTACCACCCTCACCCAGGGGGGCAGGATGCCCACCACTACTACCACCCTTAGCCAGGGGGCTGGATGCCTACCACTACTACCACCCTTACCCAGGGGGGCAGGATGCCCACCACTACTACCACCCTCACCCAGGGGGCAGGATGCCCACCACTACTACCACCCTTAGCCAGGGGGCTGGATGCCTACCACTACTACCACCCTCACCCAGGGGGGCAGGATGCCCACCACTACTACCACCCTTAGCCAGGGGGCTGGATGCCTACCACTACTACCACCCTTAGCCAGGGGGCTGGATGCCTACCACTACTACCACCCTTAGCCAGGGGGCAGGATGCCTACCACTACTACCACCCTTACCCAGGGGGCAGGATGCCCACCACTACTACCACCCTCACCCAGGGGGGCAGGATGCCCACCACTACTACCACCCTTAGCCAGGGGGCTGGATGCCTACCACTACTACCACCCTCACCCAGGGGGGCAGGATGCCCACCACTACTACCACCCTCACCCAGGGGGGCAGGATGCCCACCACTACTACCACCCTTAGCCAGGGGGCTGGATGCCTACCACTACTACCACCCTCACCCAGGGGGGCAGGATGCCCACCACTACTACCACCCTCACCCAGGGGGGCAGGATGCCCACCACTACTACCACCCTTAGCCAGGGGGCAGGATGCCCACCACTACTACCACCCTCACCCAGGGGGGCAGGATGCCCACCACTACTACCACCCTTAGCCAGGGGGCAGGATGCCCACCACTACTACCACCCTCACCCAGGGGGGCAGGATGCCCACCACTACTACCACCCTTAGCCAGGGGGGCTGGATGCCTACCACTACTACCACCCTTAGCCAGGGGGGCAGGATGCCTACCACTACTACCACCCTTACCCAGGGGGGCAGGATGCCCACCACTACTACCACCCTCACCCAGGGGGGCAGGATGCCCACCACTACTACCACCCTTAGCCAGGGGGCTGGATGCCTACCACTACTACCACCCTCACCCAGGGGGGCAGGATGCCCACCACTACTACCACCCTTAGCCAGGGGGCTGGATGCCTACCACTACTACCACCCTTAGCCAGGGGGCTGGATGCCTACCACTACTACCACCCTCAACCAGGGGGGCAGGATGCCTACCACTACTACCACCCTTAGCCAGGGGGCTGGATGCCTACCACTACTACCACCCCCACTCATAGGATGGACAATGCATGACACAACAAGCACACCACAACCTAGGGAATGCAAGATTAAGACATCCCCCACCACCATGACAAGCGTGTGAGCAGGCTGTGTCAAATGCCTACAACACCGAACATGACATTGAACATACAATGTGACCCCTAGCACATGTGCCACACATATATGTGTGTGGCACCCACAATGCAAGCAGCCCATGACCATTGTGGCAATGGGGCCTAAACCCCCATCATCACAGTGACCAAAAGGCAAGTGTGGGGTCCATAGCTGAAGCACATTTTGACCATTGTGGCAATGGGGTCTAAACCCCCATCATCACAGTGACCAAAAGGCAAGTGTGGGGTCCATAGCTGAAGCACATTTTGACCATTGGGCAATGGGGTCTAAACCCCCATCATCACAGTGACCAAAAGGTAAGTGTGGGGTCCATAGCTGAAGCACATTTTGACCATTGTGGCAATGGGGTCTACACCCTCATCATCACAGTGACCAAAAGGTAATTGTTGACAAAGAAAGAGCTGCAACTGCCAAACTGCATGGATCATTCCTGGTCACAGAACCAAAAACTCATCTGTGGCAAAGTAGTGTATGTGTCCCATTGCAACATAAATTGGGGAGCCAAATACTGCAGTGCAAATGAGACATTCCTTTGGCCATGTGCAGACAAACAACACCCATGGGGGCTGACACCGTCAACAGTCATCAATGACACAATGACAGAAGTGACCATCAGAATGCAGACCCACATATTTGCACCAATGGGCACACAAATGCAGATACCCTGTGGAGACAGCAGATGTGAGGTGAACAGATACCATACCATGGCAGCAATGGGACACACAAACCATGATCACTGTGCTGACCGATGACCTAGGAGTCCCAGGGACAGCAGGGGAAACACACCAAACAACATACAGCCAATGGCACACCCAAGATATGCCAATGCAGTGGTGCAGATGCACAAACACAAACAGGCAGACCAACACTGTCATCATACACAGCAGGTGAGGGGTGGGGGTGCCAGTGTCCCCAGGCAACAACACAACACATGAGGAGAGCTGAATACCAATCATACAGATGTGCATACACTGCCACACTAAGGTAACTCATGGATCCAAATCCCCTATGTGGGCAAGCAGGCATTGACAGGTGAGAGGGAGCACAAAACACACATGTCACACAGGCACGTAGGAACAACAACTGACACAGCAAGTCACAGACACACCACAGCACCACCCCCAGGGCCCCCACAATGTGGTGACCCTGGGCTGAAGAAAAATACCACTGTGATGACAAAGCTAAATGTCGTTCACACTGTGAACCACAGTCAGGTGTCCTGAGCAACTAACTACCATCACACCTACACAAGCACAAATCAATCAGCATGGCCAGTAAGCCAAGGCCAACATGGAGGCAGGGGACTAGCCGGGCAACAACTCTCATCTGCACACACTCAAGACCACACCCCTCGACCTCCAACAATGTGCAGCAGTGAAGTACACATGCACTGGTGACATTGCACATGCACCCATGACTATTCCAGGGTGGTGGGTGGGAACCAAGGTGTAGAAACACATCACACATGGACACTCAACAAGACTCCTGAATGTCTGACACACTGCACACTACGCTGTACATGGACATGACGGCAATACCACACCGACCAATGGGATCCCAGCCACAGTCACACACCAATGAAGAAGCCAAGGTCACCCACAAAGAACACACATAGACAACAACCAACATTGCAGCCCGGACCCTAAGGAGTGCCAGCAGTCACACACACAACGTGTCACAATCACTGAAAGATAACACAAACTGGAAATCACATGACAGGGGCAAACAACAAGTGCCAAAGGGAAACCTGACTGTGACCCATCTGCGTCAGCACACAAACTCTGCCCTGACAGCAAACACACCTATGGGTGACACCCTGATGACCAGTAATGTGCCATGCACCCACATCACAGAGAACACAGGGAGAAGACTTTGGGGGAACATAGCTCAAGTCAGCAAGCATCACAAACAGGTACAACACTAGGGATCACAGCATGCGCAGATGAATGGAAGTGAACACACAGACATGCACATACAACACACACCTTGGGCGCAGGCAATGTCACACGTGTACACACTGCCATGAGGGGACTCCACTCCTGTGTGAGGAAAGCTGTGCCATATGTTGCCTCAGTAGGGCCCCATCATGTCAGCTGAGCACTTGGTCACACAATCAACAATTAGCACCAAATGAGGGCTCCCATCACATCAGCCTGGTCATGGATGTGCCAACGGAATCATCAGCACAGATCCAACACACTTGTATAGCAATGTTGCACTGACTACACGGATGAGTCCCTCCCCATTGATGCCCAAACCTGCATGTCCACTGGAGATGGCAACACGGTCAGGGAAGTAGACAAATGCAACGATGGCAGGCACAACAGATGTGCAGGGGTGGAAGCCACAGATATGAAATTGCCAATGTAAGTAGGAAACCCATTGCCAAATACTGAACACATGACACCCTCAGATGCTGCTATTGATGACATGGATACACCACATGATAGGACACATTCCCCCTGGACCACATGGGTTCCTGCACAGTAACACTTCATAATCATGAGACCAGATATCACCATCACTGCAGCAAGGGCATGGTTAGCTGCACCAACAACATGTACATCTGAAGCATGAGCACTAGAGAAAAGAAAGTTGCTTTATTCAGCATATGTGTTGAGGCCAAACGAAGTCCTGAAAAAGAGCAAAGGCCAATGGCCAGTCCATTGTCAAAGTTCAAACAGGGTGACACTGGCAGATGTCACCCTACGCATGCCTGCACAATACCAGGGACAATCCACTAGGAGGGGCAACCGGGGGCAGGCCAGGCACCGCAGGGACAGGATCAGGGCTCACCAGGGGGAGTCAGGGAAGGGGTGGTGGGTGCTGGAGAGCCACTGACAACTGCAGTGGAGGTGTCTGACATGGTGTGTGCCGGCACAACTGGGGGCATGACACAGATGTCGTGGGTGCCGGCACAACTGCAGTGGACCCTGCAGATGGGGTGGACAGGTCCGCCACTGCAGTGCCCAAGTCAGACAGGGCGGTAGTGGACTCCACTGCAGTGCCTACCTCCAGGGGAGGAGAATGGGGAACAGGCAAGGTGGGTTGGACAGAGGGGGGACACCCTCACCACATCAGTGGCACAGACAAGCGCAGCGGGGGTGTGGTGCTGGGAGAGCAAGTGGCAGGGGGAGAAGGCCGGAGCATCTTGGGGATGGTATATCTGTGGGTGGGGGAACCTGGGGCAGGGTGTGGTGGGGGCACCTGTGCAGTGGGGGCCTGAGGGATGGAGGACGGAGACCTTGTGCCTGAGCTGCAGGGCGGTGGCGGGGTCTTGCTCTTAGCACTCCGGGGGACTTGCGGGTGGGGGCCTCAGTCCGTCTGCGCCTGGGAGAGGGTGTCCGGGGGCGAGGGGCACTCTGCTCCGTGTGGGTGGGCTTCCTCTTCCCCCGGGATGCTGGAGCAGCTTCATCGGTGGGGAAGAGGCCGAGGTCACAGAGGAAGAGCTGCTGTGACTTTGGGGTTGCAGGTGAGGCAAGGGAGGGTGCTTTGGAGGGAGAGGGAACTGAGGACTGCGCAGTGCATGTGGATGCGTGTGTGTGTTCCAGGGCCCCATCCCCTGTGAGTCTGGCTTCAGTCCCCTGAATGTGCGTGCGTGTGCGTTTTGTCATTGGCGTGTGTGTCAGTGTGCTGGATGTGTGTGTGCTGGTGTGTGCCAGTGTGTGTGTGCCTGGGATGGGTAAGGTGCTGGGGAGTGTGGATGGAGCAGAGGCAGGAGGGTGAGGGACCGTTTGAGGAGGGACACTGCTGCCGTCAGGGAGGAGTCCATGGACCTATTGCCCCTCTGTAGGTCAGACATGCCCGATGAGATGCCCTCCATGAACGACACCAGCTGAGTCAACAGCGCGGTGTGCGCATGGAGGACACTCAGCATGGCTGTCTGCCCTACATGGAGCTGGCGAAGGAGGTACACAGACTCCTCACTCAGGGCAGCAGGGGACACAGGGGCAGGGGGTGCGGTGCCTGGCCCAAAGGAGACACGCTCCCGGACATGGGAGCCTCCACGGACCTGGGGAATGGGAGCCGATGGGAGGGCGGTGGTGGTGCTGGTGGTGGCGGGGACAGCAACACTAGCTGGGGTGTGGTGGCTGCTGACACCCGCCTCCACAAGGGAGTCATCCTCCGAGTTGCTCTGGTCCTCAGCTGAGGTGGATGCTGCTGAGGACTCCTCGGTGTGGCTCCCCTCGCCCTCCGTGCCACTGGGTCCCTCCGACCACTCCTCGGCTGCTGACCCAGTCTGGCTCTCCGGCTCCTCCTGGTCCGTGGAGCTGTCCCCTTCCGTGGCCGTGGATGTATCTGCAAACAATGGGGAAACAGACAGACATCAGTCACCTGCACATAACGCACACACCACTGTGAGCACAGCACATCACAGAGCAAGCCCTGGCATCATTAGTTGTACATTGCTAAAAGTGCACTAATTGAACAGGAGAAGTCAATTGTCAGTCTGATGCCAAGCATGGCACTCACATCCCACATGGCCTTGCACCCATCTGTCTGGTGTCTGTTGGATTGCAACACCCCAGTGTTGACACATGCACCAAGTACACAGTAGTTGGACAGTGCAGAGGACACGGTGTGGACACATCACAGCTCTTGCCACTGAGTCAGTACAGGTTTACGGATGTAAGGGATGCCCAGAGTCAAATAGGAAATGCATGTGATGCATACCAGCGACAGACACCATGATGCACCCATGTCCTGATAGCCAGCGCCACTATGGTGTGCATGTAGCACATGTCACTCCCTGCAGGATCACCAATCAGTAGACACATGCCATGGCGGAGGCATGACTGCAAAGTCATACATCACTGTCTCAGTGATGTATGACTTTGCAGCCAGACAACAACACTCTGCACTGTGTCACAATAGTAGGTCATGGGGAATGCAAGTCCTGGAGCTGCACAAGTGCACATGTACATCCCCCCACAACACATCCTCTTAACCCTCATCTGTCCAGGTCATACCTATTGGACATATGGGAGACCTGTGACACTACCCTCTGAACCTGAGCCCCTCACACTCTGCTGTGCATGGGGAACAGCTGCCTGAACTTCACATTTACATGCCCCAGTCTGCATGGGCAGCTGATCAGACACCTATGTGTCACACAAGTATCGTCTCCTATGGTCACATCTCCAGTGGCATGCTGAGCCCCTACCAAGAAACTCCACAGCAGTCCTGGCGACTAATCCACAGCACACTGACACAGAGGCAGACACCTGAGGGGCAAATCACTGTGCACAATGTGTCCTCTGATACACGGGAGTGGGAGTACAGAGTGTATTGTATGGCCTGGAGTAGGCATGACTGTCCAGCCCCACATGAATGAGGGATGAGCCCTGGACTGTAGGCAGCTGGCTAAGTATGTGTGACACACGTCATATACATACTCCTGGGGCCCAAACATTGTTCCCACCCGCAGCATGGGTGTGTGCCAGGTACCCCAGCCACATGTGGTGGATCAGCTCAGCAATTGGACCACAGATCAAAGTAACACGCTGAATACATGTCAGAATACAGGCATTGTGTAAGCAATGGACCCACCCATGATGCCCACCACAGAGTCAGGGAAACAGATGCTGTCTCCCACCTTGAGTCAAGCAAACTGCAAGGACACAGTCCTAAGTGACAGGATTCCCTGCATGTAAGGGCCACACCTGGGTATCAGATGAGGAGTGGGCAGTGCACAATAGAGGGACATGGCTCCTGGACAACATGACTGCTGTACTGTGGCAGTTCAACCTGGCCCGAGGAGGGCACATAACATGTTAGACAGAGTACACAGTGCAGTCTTTGACTCACCCCCTCCTTGCTGCTCTCTGGCCTTCAGCTGCCCATCCAGGTCTGGAAAGACCACCGCCAGGATCCTGAGCATGTGGGGGTCAGGGTCCGTGTTCCGCCCTCCTGCGAGGAGGCGACAGCTTCAGCTGGACCCGTGCAATCCTCCGGGTCCAGCCCCGAAGGTCCTGCCACCTCTTTTGGCAGTTGCGGATCCGGCGCTTGTAGACCCCCACGGACCGGACAGCCCGGACGATGTCCTTCCAGATCTCATGCTTCCGATGGGCAGAAGCCTGTCAGGATGACAAAGTGATAAGGACATTACTACACATGCAACATATCCGTGCATGACACAGTTGCATATACATGTCGCAATCACAGGGGCACATGGTGTACCCAGGCAGTGCACGGCTGCCCATGGACAGTTTTCCAGAAGTCACTACATGGTATCATAGCATGGGGAGTAAAACCCTGTTCAGAAGCACTGTCACTGCACCATACCTGTCCAGTGCAAGTCACTACACACTATGGGGGTGACAACTACTCAGTGAGCCTGCTAGCCAGTGGTGTGCTGACTCTCAGCCTTGCTAGTCAGACAAAATGCACATTCAGAAAGGCAGTGCACAGAACACTCACCTGCTCCCCTGGTGTCCCATACAGCTTGCTGTACTGTGGAAGTAGGCTGTCCAGCAGGGCCTGGTTCTCTTCAAGGCTGAAGGCTGGGGCTCTCTCCACAGTACGTGCCATTGCAGGGTCCAGAGGGGCAGAGACAGCAGCAGTGCAGTGGCAGATGTCGTCCTGGAGCATGTAGTGCAGGCAAGTGGGCTCTCAGGGGAACATGCAGCAATATATATGTGCTGGAGAGGCAGATACTGTCCCTTGTGTCCAAAGTGATAGGTCCAAGTCGTTTGCATCTTCTGAATCTGGCCAATCCATGGAATAGCAGCACCAAAACACGCCCACAGCATCCTTCAAATCTTCAACTTCATGACATACATGATTTTGCAACATTGTTGTGGGTGACCAACTGATTTTCCAGCAACCGACTCGTTCGAATATTCGAAAACGCGTCCGTTGCCAGGCAAGCCCATTGTCAATGGGTGCGCACCGATCGGTCCATTGAGGTACAACGCGCACAGGGGTACAACGCGTGCCCGCACACATTGAAAGCAATGGGCCGGCCGGAGGCTACCGATCGGTCCATTGCAGTACAACGCGCACAGGGGTACAACGCGTACCCGCACACATTGAAAGCAATGGGCCGGCCGGAGGCACCGATCGGTCCATTGCTGTTCAACGCGCACAGGGGTACAACGCGTGCACCGCACACATTGAATGCAATGGGCCGGCCGGAGGCACCGATCGGTCCATTGCTGTACAACGCGCACAGGGGTACAACGCGTACCCGCACACATTGATATGCAATGGGCCGGCCGGAGGCACCGATCCGGTCCATTGCTGTTCAACGCCGCACAGGGGTACAACGCGTACCCGCACACATTGAAAGCAATGGGCCGGCCGGAGGCACCGATCGGTCCATTGCATGTTCAACGCGCACAGGGGTACAACGCGTACCCGCACACATTGAATGCAATGGGCCGGCCGGAGGCACCGATCGGTCCATTGCTGTACAACGCGCACAGGGGTACAACGCGTACCCGCACATTGAATGCAATGGGCCGGCCGGAGGCACCGATCGGTCCATTGCAGTACAACGCATCACTGTACATGTGACTGGCATATGTCAGCATGCCTGTCTCAGATGGACATATGCCAGCCACAGATAGCTCCCAGGGAGTGAGGGGCACACCTACATCACGACAGCCTGTCCAAACCTTATCATAAGGCATGTAAGGCTGCATTTCCTATTGTGTGTATGTTGGTGTACATGTTGTCCTGTGGGTGTCACCTGTGGGCAGCCACCCCCAGGCTGTGCACGTGTTAATGGGGACAGGATCCTGGGTGTTACGTGTACGTGACCACTGTGATGTGCAACTGTTCATATCTGTGCATGTGCCATGGTCACATTTCACAGTGGTGTTTGTGTATGTCATGTCACATACCCCGTGAGTCCCATGTGGGACGGTATGTTTGAGCCAGGGTGTCCCAGTGGCACAATAGTGATGGCCCTCCACAGTCTTTGTGCATGTAGTGTTTACAATGTCTCTGATTTCATGTGCACAATGGGAGACAGTCTCCACATCCACGTTGTGTGTGCATGGACTCTGATGTTGTGCGTGTGTGTCACAGACGTCCATGGCTCTCCTGCCATGGCAAGTGTAGCCACTACCTGTGGGGGTCATGTTTGTTTTGTTGTGGTGTACACATGATACTCCAGGTGATGCCAGTGTCCATGTGGCATTACAGGGTCCCTGGGAATGTGCCTGTCGTTGAGCTGTGGTGCCTGGGGCACATCTGTCCTCACATGTCACTGGGGGGTGACTGTGACACAGCATCATGATATCCAATGGGCCAACCTGGGACAAATTGATGCCACCTGTAGGACCGTGTTGACAGATGTTGGCCATGTATGTACCATAAATGTCGTTCCGGTACTGCACACTTCATGTAGTTGTGCCTCATGATGATGTATGTTGGGATCTTGAGTGTGTTCAATGCCGCATATGTGGGGTGACTGACGATCTTGCTTACTTCTCCTCTGCACTGCAGGGCTCCTGCTGTCCATCGGCCATTCCCAGACCTGGCAACGATGGTGGAAGCGGGACAGCATCCGGCGGTACCGCTTCACCAGGCAGCTGATTGAGGATTTGGCAGTGCAGTTGTCCCCACATTTGCAGCCTGGCCGGCCGTATCCTACAGCGCTGACCCCCAAGGTGAAGGTGATGGCAGCCCTACACTTCTTTGCCACCGGTACCTTCCAACATACTGTGGCGTCTGCTGGTGGGATGTCACAGACCATGTTCAGCCGTGTGCTCCGCGATGTTCTTGGCGGCAATGTTGCTCTTCCTGAACCGGTACATCTATTTCCCTAGACTGCGACGACTCACTGACGTGAAGAGTGACTTTTATGCCCTGGGGAGGATGCCGCATGTCATTGGCTCCATTGATGGGACACATGTGGCTTTGGTACCACCACAGGCCCAGGAGCAGGCCTACAGGAACCGCAAGCACTACCACTCGGTCAATGCACTGGTGGTGTGTCTTGCAGACATGACCATCACACACGTGTGTGCCCGTTTCCCTGGTTCAGCACACGATGCCTTTGTGATGAGGAGTAGTCGCATCCCCAGGTTGATGGCACAGATGCAGAACCAGCGTGCCTGGCTTGTCGGTGTGTACTGACTTTGTGCCATTGTGTGTGATCTGATCTGTAGTATTCCGCCCACTTTTCCAAGTCAGCTGATGTGCACTTGTCTGTCCGTAGGTGACTCGGGATACCCCAACATGCCGTGGTTGCTGACACCCCTCAGGAACCCTGTGACACCTGCCCAGATGCGCTACAATGAGGCACATGGTCGGACCAGGAGAGTGATTGAGCGGACCTTTGGTCTCCTGAAGAGCCGCTTCCGCTGCCTGGACAAGACCGGAGGGTCCCTCCCATATGCCCCTGCGAAAGTGTGCAAGATTATCATCGTCTGCTGCATGCTCCACAACCTGGCAGTGCGGAAGGAGTTGCCTCTCATCCAGGATGACGATGACCAACATCCGCCACCTGTGGAGGATCCTGGCCTGGACCACGATGCCAGTGACGATGATGATGATGATGGTGATGGTGATGTCCGCACACAGCTCATCACCAACTTCTTTAGCTGAATGTGAGTATCCTGAGGTGTCATGTGAATGATGTGAGTTGGCATGATGTGTGGGTGGTGCTCTGGTGCTGTTGGAGTGTGTCCATGGGCTACTTGACAGGATGTGTGTTGCGATGTGTGGTGACAGGTGGGCTGTACTCCCCAACAGTGTTGACATGCTAACTTGGTTCTGGGTGGGTATCTTGTAACATGTATTGTGCATGAGTTTTGCTGTTCTGTCCTGTACTGCATTGCTTTTGACTGTGTGTCATTTCTGTCCTTCACAGGGTACTTTCAGATTCGTTTGGTCAACTGTGTCCACCGACGACGTGATTGCACATCCAGGCTGGTAGCTGTTGTGTCCCTACAGGTGATGTGCGCCACACCCATGGACTTCCTTCTGTCTACAGTTGTTGACTGTGTGCCCGCTACCAGGTGGGGTTACCTTGCATCTGTAGTGGTTACGGCATGTTGCTACTGTGTAATAAACCTGTGCTTCACTTAGTGATGTGCGTTGTCTGTGGTCACACATTTGACTGCCATTTGCTTACTGCACCTGTGGGCTACTTGACTACAACTGGGAATGGGTGTGGTGTCTGTGCATTGCACCGTCTTCCCTGGCAACATCAGTGTAGGCAATGAGTCAGATGGCCTAGGTGTGTATGTGTTGTGTAGCCCTGGTGGTGTGTCTCCCTCATATGTGTCACGTTGCCTGTACTCACATGCCTGTGTTGTCCTTGCTGTTGCAGTTCGCATACACAGTGTAATTTTGTAGTTCATCATCCCCATAACAGCACCCACGTTGGAATCACGACAGAGGCAAGTATGGTGTATTATTGTGTTTATTGTGATACATCTGTGATAATAGTGCATAGGATGGATTGTGCTGTACATGAATCTTGCAATCCCAAGTTCCTAGATGAATAGAAAGTCCAGGTAGACAGGATCCCCAGTATCGGGGCCACAGTTGTCTGACACATTGTTCCAACTTGTACTCCCCATGCAATGTGTGGGAGTAGTGTTGCCATCAACAGGGTGAACAGTCTGTGCACAAAGGCGAAAATCCAGAACAGGTTCAGGCTTCCTGGGAGTTGCGCTTGGCCATCAGCCTCTCACTTTCCCCTCCTCGGACGACCCCTCTTCTTGGGGGGGCCCTCAAGTGCAGGCTGCTGCGGTGCAGGGGACTCTCCGCCAGAGTCCTCCTCCCTCCCTGTGGCAGTTGCAGTTTGTTCGGTACCAGATGTTGTTGGCACACAGGGAGGTGTGGACTGGTTGCTGTTCATCTGGCGGAGGCATTGTAAAATGTCCCTGTGCACCGCCGTCATCTCATGTAGTACATCCCACTTGGACTCCACGCGGGTCATGTGGGAGTCCACACGTGACATGTGGGAGTCCACACGTGACATGTGTGACTCCACATGGGACATGTGGGAGTCCAAGCGGGCATGATGGGCAGCCTGCTGCTGTTTGATGTCTCTGAGGAGCCCCACTACCTGGCTGAGCTCTCCGGTGCTGGACTGGTACGCATCAGCTATGCGTACCAGTTGTGGGTCTTCATGCACACCAGCAACGTCTGCAAGCAGCGACCTCTGTCTCCCACCCCTCCCACCACCCCTGCTGACATGTGCAGTGTGTGCAGTTGCACGCACAGATAACCCTGGTCCACCTTGGGGGTTGGTGGTGGTGGTGGTGTCCATGGCCCCAGGTTGGTCCAGGGTCACTGCGCTGGTGTTGTTCCTTATTCTGTCCATGTCGGCAGGGATGGTATTCGTGGTGACAGTCGTTGGAGGGGTGGGTGCAGGGGGTGCAGCTGGTGGACCTGCTGGTGCTGCAGCTGGTGGTCCTGCTGGTGCAGCATGTTGACTTGCACCGGATGTGCCAGGTTGTTCTTCATCGTCCGAGGAGGACAGAGGCTGTACGACGCCAGTGAGCTCGGCATCCTCTTGAGCCTGGGACTGGGACTCCTCAGCGTCTGCTGCTGTGTCCCTATCATCACCTGTTTTTGGGAGACACAAACAATGTATGTCATGTTTCTGCAGGCATCAGTGGTTGACACACCTGACAGTTGTGACTGTGCCTCGGGGTGCGGGCCTGTACATTGTATTGTCCTAAGTCGTCACAGTCAGGGGTTGATATTGGTGTGGCACATTGTCCTGCATTATTTGGGCATTTCTATGTATTCTCTGGGGTGTGAACATGGTCTGCATTGATTGTGTTTGGTTGACAGCCAGACCTCCTTCCCACCCACCCACCCACCCAGTCAGTTATCCCACCATGGAACGTGCTTGCATTGCAGGGAGTGTAAGTTGTCTCTCAGGATGTCAGTCAGTGGTGTCCTGCTGTTTGTTGGTGCACAGTTGGCAGCAGGGCCTTGTGCTCCCCACAGCAGTAGCCAGTGTCAGCCATCTTGTGAGTCCTTCTCCACTCCCTGTGATGTGAGCATGGTTCAGGAGTGGTGTTGATGGGACAGTTGTGAGGCTGAGCAATGTCTGTGACTACGACTCCCATCATGCTATTGCCTCCACCCCCTTCCCAGCATGCCCATGCTTCCTTCCTTTTGACTCTGCTTCCCTGTGGGGTGGGCTGGCTGTGCTGACAGGATGGCTGGGAGTGTTGTCCTGGCAGTTGTTTGGCTAAGAGTCCCAAGAGTGTCCCTGTGCTTCACACAACATAACCCAGGGTGGTGGTGCTTTGTGGGATCTTGTGTTAGGATGGAGGGCATTGCATTCTACCAGGTGGGTACTGTGGAGTTTGTGTTGGGGGGGTGTGAGGGGAGGTGCTGGTGACTATAGTCAGTGCTGCAAGTCCCCCTTCCCACCCAGCCAGCCGGATATCCCACCATGGAACGTGCTTGCATTGCAGGGAGTGTAAGTTGTCTCTCAGGATGTCAGTCAGTGGTGTCCTGCTGTTTGTTGGTGCACAGTTGCCAGCAGGGCCTTGTGCTCCCCACAGCAGTAGCCAGTGTCAGCCATCTTGTGAGTCCTTCTCCACTCCCTGTGATGTGAGCATGGTTCAGGGTGGTGTTGATGGGCCAGTTGTGAGGCTGAGCAATGTCTGTGACTACGACTCCCATCATGCTATTGCCTCCACCCCCTTCCCAGCATGCCCATGCTTCCTTCCTTTTGACTCTGCTTCCCTGTGGGGTGGGCTGGCTGTGCTGACAGGATGGCTGGGAGTGTTGTCCTGGCAGTTGTTTGGCTAAGAGTCCCAAGAGTGTCCCTGTGCTTCACACAACATAACCCAGGGTGGTGGTGCTTTGTGGGATCTTGTGTTAGGATGGAGGGCATTGCATTCTACCAGGTGGGTACTGTGGAGTTTGTGTTGGGGGGGTGTGAGGGGAGGTGCTGGTGACTATGGTCAGTGCTGCAAGTCCCCCTTCCCACCCAGCCAGCCGGATATCCCACCATGGAACGTGCTTGCATTGCAGGGAGTGTAAGTTGTCTCTCAGGATGTCAGTCAGTGGTGTCCTGCTGTTTGTTGGTGCACAGTTGGCAGCAGGGCCTTGTGCTCCCCACAGCAGTAGCCAGTGTCAGCCATCTTGTGAGTCCTTCTCCACTCCCTGTGATGTGAGCATGGTTCAGGAGTGGTGTTGATGGGCCAGTTGTGAGGCTGAGCAATGTCTGTGACTACGACTCCCATCATGCTATTGCCTCCACCCCCCTTCCCAGCATGCCCATGCTTCCTTCCTTTTGACTCTGCTTCCCTGTGGGGTGGGCTGGCTGTGCTGACAGGATGGCTGGGAGTGTTGTCCTGGCAGTTGTTTGGCTAAGAGTCCCAAGAGTGTCCCTGTGCTTCACACAACATAACCCAGGGTGGTGGTGCTTTGTGGGATCTTGTGTTAGGATGGAGGGCATTGCATTCTACCAGGTGGGTACTGTGGAGTTTGTGTTGGGGGGGTGTGAGGGGAGGTGCTGGTGACTATGGTCAGTGCTGCAAGTCCCCTTCCCACCCAGCCAGCCAGCCAGATATCCCACCATGGAACGTGCTTGCATTGCAGGGAGTGTAAGTTGTCTCTCAGGATGTCAGTCAGTGGTGTCCTGCTGTTTGTTGGTGCACAGTTGGCAGCAGGGCCTTGTGCTCCCCACAGCAGTAGCCAGTGTCAGCCATCTTGTGAGTCCTTCTCCACTCCCTGTGATGTGAGCATGGTTCAGGAGTGGTGTTGATGGGACAGTTGTGGGGGGGGCAATATGTGTGACTGCGACTCCCATGATGCTATTGGCTACACTGACTTGGCCAGCATACACAGAATTCCTTCCTTTGAGTGGTCTTCACTGTGTGTTGGTGTTGTTGTGGTGGCTACATGTGTGGATGTGTGTGTTAGTTCTATTTGTGCCACTGCCTAGCTGTAGTTGTGGTTGTGTTTGTACATGTGTTGGCACAGTTGGATGTGACTTTTTGATGGCATGTGTTGTGTTTATCTGACTGACATACACATTTTGGGATGATTCTGTTCTAGTTGCTGTGTAATTGCTATGAGTGCATGGTTTGACTCTCCCCTTGACAGTGATGTGTGTGTTTTGTGGCAGTTTATTGTGTACATTTGTTGTGTACTCACCAGGCTCTGGGATGTCCTCTAGTCCATATACGCTCACTGGCGGAAGGATGGCCCGCACCTTCTCCTCCCAGGGCCTGAGAGTATACTGGCTTGGCAGGAGGGCCACTGCCGGTGTATTGGCTCAGGTGGTAGTCTTTCTTGAGCAGCTCCCGGACCCTCCTGCGCACGTCATACCACCTGTTCTGGATGTCGGTCTTTGTGCGCCGACATGGTGATTGGGCGTTCACCCTGTTGATGATCCTCTCCACATCTTGGTTTTCTGCGACATGGGGGTCTGTTGGACCAGAGTGCCAAACAGCTGTGGCTCCACCCTGAGGATCTCGTCTACCATGACTTCCAATTCACTATCTAGGAACTTGGGATTCTTCTTGGGGGCATGGTGATGGGTGGTGATAGTGGGTGATGTGTGTGTTGGTGTGCAGGTGAGGGTGTGTGGGTGTGTGTTGTGCTGGGTGTATGTGAGGTAGGTATTTGTTGGTGTGCTGCTGGTGTGTGGCTTGTGTGAGGGATGAGCTGTGGGTGTGTGGTTGCTTTCTCTTGGGTGCTGGCAGTGGAATGGCATTTGCAAAGGCTCATGGTAGTGATTTGTGTCCTTTATATAGGTGGAGTTGTTGGTGTGTCTTTGTTCTCTGTCCCCACCCCCAGTATTTATTGGCTTGGTAATTGCTTGTTTGGCCTTTTTTGGTTGATTTTCCTTTGTGCTGTTTGTGTATGTTGGAAACGTTCTTGTGACCGAGTCGGACCCTGCATTGGTCTCGTACGGTGTTTTCCGTTTCGTTCACGCTGTGTTTGTGCAGTTTTGTATGCTGCGTACGCGTCGGTCGCGGTGTATTGTGTTGCTTCGGCTCGGTTTTGTATGCGTGTCGGTCGTGCGGCTTGTCCTCCGTCCGACTCGGTCGTGTTTCGCGCCTTGCATCGTACTTTGCAGGTTGGAGTTGGCGGAGTGCGATTCGGTCGGATTTGTTCCGGGTGCGTGTCGGTCGGTTGGATTCGCGTGTTTTCCGGCCGGATTGCTATTTTCCGGCGGCTCGGTCGGTCGGCTTGGTTTCCTGACGTGTCGGTCGGATTTATCGCGGCTTGCATCGTACTTGGCGTGTCGGGCGCCACTGGTACGTGTCGGTCGGTATTTTCCGGATCCGAGTCGGTCGGTGCTTTCCGGC